>WBMY01012083.1:120-21435 GCA_013397315.1 Donacobius atricapilla
CTGGCTTCCCTTGATCAGCTGGGTGGAAATCAGGTTTGATAAGCAGGACTCGAAGCTGTGCTGGATGTGACCAGTGGCTGTCTTGTCCTTCAGGTGCTTTTTAATACCTCCCTCAATAATCTTCTCCATAATTTACCAGTCACTGAAGTGAGTCTGACAGGCCTGCAGTTTCCAGGGTCTTCTTAATTGCACTTTTTGAAAACTGGGACAACATCAGCCAGCTTCCAGTCAACCAGGACCTCTCCAGCCTGGTGCATCTCATCTCCAATAGCCAGACCACCAAGGCAATTATAGCTCACATCCAAGAAAAACTAAGAAGATGAATGAATAAAAATGTTGAAATATTAGATCATCAGCGGAACAATGAAAACCCCAAACAGAAACAAACAGTGTTATTGCCTTTTTTTTTTTTTTTTTCCCTTCAAGCTGAAAACCTGTTTGGGCCAGAATTCTTTGGAATCGTGCTTCTGAATGCGCCTATAGTTAGGAGATAAAAAAGAGGCGTTAAAGCTGTTAGGAGATGTGATCATCACAATGAGGGACTGGTTGCAACCTGCAGGAACCTGAAAAGAAGCTGGTGAGTGCAGGAGTTAGAAGGCATTGCTATGACAACAAAGCAAACCACCCCTGAAGAGAATAGAAAATATGTACAGCCATGCCAAGATCATAAGCAAAGAAAAGTATATTCTAAGAGGAGGCAAATGAAACATTTACTTGGAAAACAAAATTATGCCTTTAGCATGGCTTCTTCTGTATGCATGGCACCTCTTCAGGAAAAGCATGCTTTTAGCAGAGGGAAAGAAACTTCCATTAAAGCACCTTTTTTCCCAGTCCTTATTCTTTGAGGAGGTAGCAGAAAGATCTGTGCTTTATCTTTGAACTCTCACATTTTGGTTACCAGTGATTGCTTAAGTTATCCATGAGGAGGTGTCTCTGCTTTTTTTTCCAATCAACACTTACTGTACTTTTGAATAAATTTAATTCTAACTTTCTTACCTTTTCCCTCCTAATAAAAATCATCACGTTTACCAAAAGACGCTTTTTTATTCACATTCAAAGCTCAGGATACTCCATGGAGGGTTAAACCAAGAAATTCCTCTAGCATTCTGGCAGAGAAGGTTTCCACGTTCTTCTACAGCTGCACATAAGTCATCAGCAGGGTCGGTCCAAGCAGTTTTCTGGACCATACCTAGCAGAAAGCTCCCTGGTGACACTGATGCTTGATGACAGTCAACTCTTGAAATCAGAGCCAGCATGGATGTTGACAGAATGGTCCACACTTCATGTGCGCAGCCAGGAGGGGGGAAATCCTCTGTTTCCCAAAGTGAAGGAGCAAATGAGCAAGCCAGAGGAATTCACTACAGCAAGAGCCTGCTGAAGAGATGATGAGCAGCATCCAGGGTTTGTGGCAGGGAGCAGAGCTGGGCAGCTTTGTGCACAGGATTCTTCTGCAGAGGGGATGTCCTGTACTGGGGAATCGAACAGATACTGCTTAAAACAGAGCAGTACCAGGCCCTACCTAGACAGTTATGGTGACTTTTGAGACTTATCTTCTAATTTGACTCTGGAGTGATAGGACAGAGGGTGTCTTATACACAGGCTCAAGGGAGCTGTCCTCTGCCTCTACAAGAGTCTCATGATACAGCCCCCTGCCCCCCTCCTGAGCAGTTCTGCATCACTTTCTGGCATAAATACTTTCCTGCTTCAGCCTCTGAGACTTCATTCCCTAGCCAGAGCCTGAAACACAGAGCTCTACTGTTAAAAACATGTGCTGTACCCCATAATACATCGAGAACATCAGCAAACCAACGCATGAAAAACATTGTCCTGGGCTAGGAGGTACCTTGCACTAACAACAGCAACAAAACAAGTGAAACTGTCCTTGCCTGTACTACTGCTGTGGAGGGGTGTGGGCTGAATCCCCTGACAAGAGACGTGGCCTGTGCCACCAAAGGGAATTTCAGCCTACAGCAACGCCACCAACGTACCCAGACATGCTAAACTGTCAGAAACACTCATCTGTCAGCACAGCTCTGTCTACACCAGCACCTTGCCAGCAGTGGGGGAGTTCATTTCTTTCCACACCCTAGAATTACATTGGCAAACTCTGTAGGTTACACTAAGCCACAGAGTGCAGGCCACGTGTACATACACTCTATTGGCCTCCATTTGATCCTGTGCATTCAGGGCAGCTGGGCTTCCTCTCTTTCCCAATAAATAGTAATTACACCCATTGTTCCCAGTGGGCAAAGAGACCCTGTTCACACGTATGCAGAAAGACAAGACATATAATTAACACCTTACTGGGATAGAGAGCTTTTGTTCAGATTAGTCATTGCATGTCTTGCAGCCTGAAAACAGTGCTTCTTACATTCATTTCAACTCACTTCCTCCCTGCCTCAGAGGTTACTCCTTGCTTCTTCCCAGGTCATTGTGCATGCATGTGTCCAGCAGCAGTGCTTAGTAAGCTGAGGCCAACAGCTTCATCCCAGTATCCAGAGCAAGGGCTCCTGAATTGCCACGTGCATCCCATGTTCTGTACATTGGTGGGTGCTGTGGCTGTTGCTGCTGCTAACCAAACCCATTTGCAAAAAATAAACGGCAAAGGTTTCTCTCAAAGATACAAGGCAGAGGACAGTTCTCCTGCCTTGAGACTTGGGCTACAGGAAGAAAGTGAAGTTACATGCAATGGATGGCCTTAAATAACAGTTCATTGCTCTCCTCTTCCTCCGTCCTCTTGTTTTTATTCCTCACGCCATTTCCATTCTCACTGAACATCCCGTTTTCACTCTGCATTCTGTCCCATCCCTTGTACTAGACACCACTCTCTTCTGACCAGTGTGGCCCAAAAATCTCCTTTTTGTGAGCGTGTGGATTTAGTTTTTTTCTTATTCACTTTAGGTTTCATTTTTATCAAGCCCTTGGTTTGGTACTTTCAACTGAAGGATCTCAGGCTGAAGACTGGCACAAAGAGGGAGCAGAATAGTCACAGTTTGGGGCAGAAAAGGGGTGCACAGAGAAAGAGGGGACCATATCCCCTCTTCTAGCAACAATCTGCCATTAGATCAGCTCAAGCTCTCGTCCATAACTTTGCCATTTGTTTTACCAACACAGTGATTTGGGTGGCAGTGCTGTGAGGACGTAGAGAAGGCTGAACTACAACATTTTGTCAGTAATAATATTGCATAGGTACAATTACAATTTCGTTTTGGGGCCAAAATTGCATAGCTAAAAGCCGGAACAGGGTCTGTCTTTATGACATGAGCTTCTCAGGAAGAGAGCAGGAGCTGAAAAGCAGAAGCGTTGAGGAACCAGAGCAAGAGCAGAAACCAACAAATTTGTCACAATCAGTGCAGGTTTGGGCCACTGAATGTCGAAGCAGCAGCTGTGGCTACTGCCTTCCAGCAAGAGCTTCCAGCAGCAGAGCTACCAACACCCAACCCACAGGTATTTCCATGTAGCCAGCATTTCATCATTTCACTCCAAGCTTGGTCCAGCTGGTACTACCTGATTTGGCAAGGGCTTTGCAAGCCCAGGGTGATGTTTTGCCCAATGACAGCTTTAACCCTAAATACCCAAAGTACCATACCAGTACAAGCTGAGTGAGAAAGGGCACTTATCAGCTTAAAGACACCTAGGTACCAACTTCCTTTCAGGGTGCCAGTGTCTGCTGCCTGTCATCAACATGAAGCTAGAGGTCAGCTCTGTATCAGAGCACTCTGAAATCAGTTGGATTAACTTAAAACCCCTTTGTCAGCTCCATAAACTAACATGGTGCACAGCCGGGTTGGTAGCATATGACATTTTCACTGCCTCAACATAGATAAAGCAGCACTGCTTCTTTGAGGAGAAAAGGTCTAAAAGAGATCATTTCACATCTGTACTAACTTAATAAAACCAAAAATAGCTGTGTTTTGTCAATGGAAAGTGCAGCCACACTTATGCAAGTCTAGCAAACTAAAAACTCCTGTAGCACACAGTTCCTTCTTCTTTTGCGGCCTCTAAATCAGATGGCATCTTATTGCCTTGGGGCTTCAGCCCTTCCAATTAACTAACAAGTTTTGTCTCCCACTGGTGCAACTGAAAGGTGATTCTGTGATCACACAAAACATTAATCGCTCTTTCTCCCCCCCCCTTGCCATAATTTAAATAACATCCAGTCCCACCCTACCAAAGAGCCAGTGTGAGGAGCTTTACAGGGGTCTGTACTCAGCACAGGGAGATTGCAGCACACAGGTAAGCAATCAGGCAAAATGAGCAGCAAGTTCTCCTAATACAACAGACCCGCTAAGGTACTGTTCACTTTATGTGACAACTGCTGTATCTAGATGGTGTAGGATGTTTAAATGGATTTGGCACGTAACATTTTGTTGATGACCCCTGGTTGCAGACCTCAGGTGCTGTGGAGTAGCGCGAAGGCCCTTTGTGTACATACCCCACCAAAATTGGTAGGACCTAGACAAGCATCTAAAACCATCATGACATCAATATCCCTAAAACACATAGGGGTATTATTGAACTATGATTTTAAATGTTATTGTTAGAACTAACAGCTTAAAGCCTGATGTAGCAAAAAACCCAAACCATAAAATACCAGAACAAACAAACAAACAAAAAAATCACCCCAGCTTCAGTTCTCCTTATTTTCCAATGCTATGCTCAACAATATTTCAGCAGCTGCCTCTGGAGAGGCTAAAATATCACTGCAGGAGTCAGGCACTGCCAGGAGAAGGACACAGAGTACTGAAGATGCACAGTACTTCCCCCAAGTCATGAAGAGATCCAGGGCAGCAGCCAAAGAAGTGTTATTTTGGATCCTTCTGTAGCAGCAAGTAAAGAAAGCTCAGCAGTGCCCAATGGGACAGGCAAAGGCAGAAAGAATTTGTCCTAACTGCTCTGGAGACTCCTTTCCTACTTTCTGAGGAAAGCATGGGAGGTCACTAATCTGCTCTTGCTGCTAGTGGCTGGAGATAACAGTGGCTGTGCTACCTTAGGCATTTTTCTTCAGGATCTCATCTGCTGCCTTGAGTGGGAACAGTAGATGCACTTCCCTAGGTACTCGGTCCCTCCCCTGGATGAAAAGTTACCTCCTGTCGCAGTTAACTCAGAAGGCCAGCTCTGGGAAGGGTGGCTTAACACTGGAAAAGGCCCTGCTGTGAGGAGACAGGGAAAGTAAGATTAAAGACAAAAGCAGCAGCAAAGCTGGACTGCAACATCTTATTGAAACCTCAGGTTTTACTCAGAGTTTATTGAAACTTTCCCCCACTTCTAAATTTTCTCATGACAGAATGAATTGCTCTATCAACAAGTGTAAAAGGAAATGATTAATTTACCCCTCCCATCCAAACTGATTAGCAAGGCTTCCATATCTTCAGGACATGCGTAATGAATGAGCTTCCTGTCATTATCGCCAGGCACACCGAGAGGACTCTGGTGTTGGCATTCACGCCACTGGATCAAAAGCTGTGAGGACCACACAGAGCATCTGTGCTTATCAGAGACAGCAAAAACTTCTCAGCATGGTGAATGGTAACCCCTGTAGTCTTTGACCTTGTAGACATCAGTAATCTGGACTTAGAAACAATTTTAAAAATCCCTGTTTCACACCACACGATGCACAAGACTAGTGGGAAAACGCTGGAGTCCTGGATTCCCTCATGCAGACCAGAGCAAAGGGAGCAATGCCAGCTTGGTCTTCATTTACAAAATGTGAGGCACAGCTTGCTGGGAGAAACACAAGAGGAATCAGAAGCTTCTATCTCTCCAAAAGACAAAATGCTGCCAGCAATTAATGGATGGTATCTTGCTTTCTTACACAAGCCTCACTCCCAGTGAGACGGGAATTCAGCATGA
Organism: Donacobius atricapilla; assembly: GCA_013397315.1. NCBI lineage: Eukaryota > Metazoa > Chordata > Aves > Passeriformes > Mimidae > Donacobius > Donacobius atricapilla. The sequence goes on from WBMY01012083.1 coordinate 5,974, forward strand.
GCTGGAAGCTGCAATTTCTGACAGCTTCTTCTCTTGTGGTGGCATGATTCCCAGTTGCTGATCTTACCATGTGCCAGGCAAAAATCTGTCCTCCTGCTATCTTTGGCCTCCATGCTATCAAATGCTGACCTTGATTCAGAGCTGCTCTGGTCTGAGTTAAGTGGCATCACAGCCAGACTGCAGGGCTTCTCTGCATTAATGTACTCCCTGTTGCTAACAGGATGGGAAAACCAGGCTGGAGATCCAAGCAGGGACATGATGGTCACCCTTCTCTTTCTGTCCTTCAGATCAGATGTTGAGCCAAAGCCTCTTCTCCAGCTGCTTTCAAGGTAGAAAATACAAGCTGCCACTGTCACTCTCAGAAGAATAAAATACGAAGCTCAGCCTTAGCACACAGGCCAGCATCCCCCTTCCCCCTGGAGGAAAATGGTTTCTGTGTTAAACTTTCACAACTAAACCCGAAACCCAGAGATGTTTGTTTTAGGTTTTGTTACAAAGCTGGAACACAGGCCAAGTTTGGGAAAAAGAAAAAGAAAAAAAAATCCGGGCAAAGTTTCAAGAATATCAAGACCGATTTATGGTTTTGAGTGGAAACCCTACTCAATTCACTACTTTCACAGAGGTTTGATCTGAAACCAGGCACAATCTGGCAGCCTCAAGCTGACTTTTGCTTCAGGTTACACTGAAAATCAAACCCAGCACATCTTCCCAAGTATCCAAGCCCATAGGGTCCTTATAAGAAGGAACAGTGCTCATATAATAATCGCCAGTACTCTAGAGATCCCATAATTGCACAGCAGTACCTACAGACTGGTGTCACTCCAATCTCACATGAGGAATGGATCTGCCATCAAAACAATACTGGAATATAGGGTGAGGGGTTTTAGTATAAAGTGTGTTATACAATTCCGATTCTAGTCTGTAATTTTTAATTTGTTGGGCGCTTTCCCCCCTCCATTTCCTTTAATTGTTTGTTTTTCTTTTAATCTCTTTGCTGCTTTGGTTCAGTTGGCTTTTTATCAGATTTCAGACCAAAATTCTGGTGGTCTTGTATCAAAGATGGTAAGTTGTTGCTGCAATTGAGAACACTGTTGTGGCACTGATAGTAATTCGCCAATTTTACTGAGCAATAAGGTGCATGCCTTACTACGTGCACATACGGCATTATCTCCGAACTTTCTCTTCTTCAGCCTAACACTGATACTTGTGGATTTGTCAGACCTGCTTTTGAAATATTAAACAAAAATATCCATTTGGAAAAACTGATGGCATTATTAGGTGGACAGCACAGGAGTCAGCATTTCACAGAGGCAGAAGGGAGGCTGAAGTAAATAATGAACAACCAAATCCAACCAAATCCATTATTTAATGATCCTGTGCCTGGATTTTACCATTATTTCACATCATTAAATATAACTTCTTGCCTAGCCATTCCAGCCCTCCATTTTCCAAGTCCTACTTAACACCTTGTAGATCCAGACGGTGAGGGTTCAGACATCCCCGAGTCTGAGGATGTGCTCCAGACATGGGAACATTCACAACTGACAGCTCTAAGTCAGCACATCAATGTTAGGGCTGTGCAGTCCGTGCCTTATACAGATGTACGTGTGTGCTCGAATACACACTGGGAATAGACTTCCATGGGATTAGCCACTGGGAACACACACTGAGTGAATGCTTAAGTTTTTGTGGGACTGGCAGGCCTATCCATTAACAAAAGAAACAGATACAGAAATACTACTTTGCACATATCCAGTCCCCCATCCTAATTCTTTGTATTTTAATCAGATTCAACTTTGCAGAAACATATTATTTCACGACAAAAACACCATAAGGAACAATCCTTTGTACAGGGTATCAAAGAACCATCTTGAGACATGGCTCCAGTTGAGTTGGCACGGAAGAGGTAAAGCATCCCAGCCACGAATCCTCCCCAAGCCGGCAGGAAGCCACAGGGAAGTTCGCTTGCTGGAGCCAGGCTCCTGGAAATGTGCTGCTCTCTGTAGTGGTTTCAACAACCAAAAAAAAAAAACCAACAAAAAAATAGGACAGCAGAGTATGATGGGCTTAGCATATGAGTCGTTCTCCATGCTGCCTGCTTGCTTTGCTTCAAAGGATGCAGGCGAATGGTTTCGTAGCCCCCTTTTTCCCGGGTCCCTGCTGAGCGGGGCTTTGCCTCCCGAGCAGCCCGGTCCCAGTGGGAGGACAGGGCTGGAGCTGCACATCCTCCTGCAGCTGCAGCTGCGCTGCTCGAGTCGCTCCCACCACCGGGCCCCGCAGGTCCCCTTGACCTGCTCTCTTCAAAATCTGCCCTTTAAACCATTTGTCGTGTCCGCTTTCACCTTACTGTGACAAGGGAGAGGAGAGGAGAGAGGCTGTGAGCAGCAAACATCCGCCTGCACCGTCACGGGCACGTCTCCCACGGGCAGGAGGAGCCGGATGCTTTGGCTTCCTTCTCCGGGACACCTTGAGCCATGACAGACACCTCTAAGTAGCCTTCTGAGCTGGGGGACCAGCCAGTGGATTTTGCCTGCAATTCTTCACCTCTACGTGGACTTTGTAGGGGGTTAAACTGAATTAGTGAATAGCCCAGCGCTGCCAAGAAATCTGAGTAACTCCAGACCTGGCCAGCCAGAAGGCAGTCTGTGTTGCTAGTTCTTTATGTATCCTTCCCAAATTTACCAGTCTGTGTGATCTTTTCAAGTGCAAATCACCTGAGGTGACTAAGGTTAGGAATGAGTTTCTAGATTTTAATAACAACGGCCAGCTTGTGCACGGAGCTGCCAAGGAGCAGACTAAATTCCTCCCTAATACAATCCCAATGAAAGGAAGGTTATTCCAGCAGGGGTAATTCTTACTTCTTCATGCTAGGCACATGCCATTTCTTAAAACAAGTTTTCTATTTACATTTAAAGTATCCTCCTCTGAAGACAAGTGAGTCAGGCAGCCACACTGTCTACTAAGACTGACTAAAAAATGAAAAGAGAAAAGTAGTCCAGCTGAAGCACAGCTGGACAACTTTTCTTGTTCCTATTATTTGATGCCCTTCAGGATATAAAGAAAGTCTGTGCTCCATTGTTCCAGTGACAGAATAAGGCCTGCTGAGACCCCACCACTTCATTACAAAGCATCTCATGATGGAGCAAACACAGAAGGCCACAGCTGGCCAGCTCTGGGAAAATCAGAAAAGGAGGTTTCTAGCTTAAAATGGCTTGAATTCAGAATGTCTGTCCCCTACTAGTCAAAGCACACAACATTATTTCTTGGTCGGGAAGGAAATGCCTGTCACCTAAGCTGCCAGTTACCCTCTCGGGTTTTAAAGGGCTACTGCCTCCACACTGGATGCTACAGGTGGAAAGAAAAGCTCTAGGACTTGCCTGTCCACAGGACACCACAGTGCAGTGCTATACCCTTGGACCAGCTCCCACCTGCCCCTGCCTCTCGGTGCCAACAAGTCAGGCAAACACTGGCGCTGCAAACCACATTGTGCTTCAGAATTCGGTTGCTTGGGTTGTTTCCCTCCTGCCTATCAGCATCACCTCTCTTATCTGCAGTGAGCACAAGGCATTTTGCTCCTCCATACAACCCAAGCCTGCCTGGAGAGCAGGCAAACCCACATCTAGAGTGGAGGGGCAGCAGCTCCAAGAGCACCTCCCTATCTCCACAGCCCTAACAGGGAAAACCCACCTCCCAAAGGAGGGAGCCCTGCAGAACCCCAGCAGGGGATGGGCTGCACAAGAATAAAGCTCGCCCCCAACTTCCCTGGCATGACCTGACACACCTGCCTCCCTAGAGCCTGGCGGCAAACTGAGACAGCCCGGGATGCAAGGCTTGTGATGGTGATCTGGCTGATGGAAAATCAGCCCTCCAGTGGCACAGCCACTTACAACTGAGCACCATAAAGCTGCACGCATCCATCCCCTGTTGCCTCAACTCTTTCCTCACCGCTGTTTCTTCAGTAGCTTTGCTGGGAAATAAGAGAGCGCTGCTCATGCTCTTGCCTTCAGCCTCTGCCCCAGGTGCTGTTGTGAGCCCTTTCCTGTTCCCTGAAATCTCCCATTCCTCAGGTGACACATCTCCCTTTTGTTGTTTCCGCAGAAGCGATTCCTTCAGCAGGAATTGAATAAGGCCAAAAACAAAACAAAAAAACCCACACCAAAAAAACCCGCCTAAAATATCTAGGGAAGAAAAGGACAAACCCAAACCATGCAATTTTGGAGTTTCCAAAATGAATGAAACATGGCAAGCATTTTCAACTGTACCCAAAAATTTATAAAGGCAATACATACATACCTACATTTCTTGAAAGAAATTGTTTTGGAAATGCCACAACATTCTATTTCACTGCCTCTTAAACCCAACCCTCTGATTTGCTATTTTGAAGTGGCATTTTCCACTCAAAAGACACATGAAACAAAAGAAAGTGTGAGAAACAAGAGGGGTAACTAACCTCAAAACAAAATATTACATTCAAAATGCAATTTGGGCTGACCCAAAATAACACATTGGGGTTTTTTCCCATTTCCCCCAAGTGAAAACAAGTTTAAAAAAAATTTTTTTTAAAAAGGAAAAACTTTTTACTTTGACATAATCTAGTTCTTTTACTCCCCATTTTCCAGCTCAGCCTCTGAACTGAGGCAGCTCTTATTTCCCCAGGTCTTTCAGAGGTTATATTCTCTGCTTTGTGCCTTCCTGACACACAGTGCATGGGCAGACATGGAGCAAGCAGCAAACCTTCACTCCTTTGGGCCAAACTGAGCCCTCAAGTACCCCATTTTACTCCATCCTTAACTTCTACATAAGTATTAACCAGGCCACCTAACTTCAGAATTTAAAGAGCTTCTAAAATGCTCAAGGCAGATTCTGTCTTCGTATGAGTGTGTGAAGCAAGCAGGGTAAGAGCAATCTGTTCATATTTAATCTTTCTGCCTCTGTTACAATTGCTGTGTGGCTTTGGCAAGTTGATGTGCTCCCATGGCCCAGTTTACCTAACTCCAGAGCAGAAATGAGCTTCATCAGCACAGCAAGCTGCTGTGCCTACTCATGGGTGAACTCTCCTGAAAACATCACGTTAACCACTGCACTGGTGTGCTGTGAAGTTTCTTTCCCTCTACTTCACCATCTACAGAACTCCAAAAGGATTTAATGGTCTAAACCTGCCTAACCATGTGTCTCTTTTGTGATGTTACTCTGCTTGCAAGAGCAGCCAAGCTTTGAGAAAAACAGCTTCTTCCCTCCCCGCCTTTCCCCTTCCCCTTTTCATTTTTTTTGGCTTGTTTTTGTTTTTTTGGGTGGGTGGTTTTTTTTTTTTTTTTTTTTTGCATCTTCCTCCGTGGGTTTCCGGCAGTTCCTCACAGCCCCACAACAGACAGCTGTGCTCACTGTACCTGTGTGTGTGTGTGTCTGACTTTTCACCCCCCAGGAGATTTGCCTACAAGATAAGCACCAGCTTGCGGAAATCCTGTGTCACCGACCTTAGGGCAACTTTGCGTAGTGGGGATCCCAGAGACGTTTTGTCCTTCTGGAAGCCTTGCTGACAGACACATCCATGTATTTTGCACTCCTTGAAAATCTGAAGTAAAGATTGGGGCGCTTTACACCATCTCCACAAACACTGGAGGCTTCACTACTGCTCTGTGGTTTTGCTGCGGCCAAGCTTACTTTCATTTTCACATGGTGGAGGGGAACGTGGTGTCTGGATTTTGGCCAGGGAATCCTGGACTGAGGTTCTGCGTGGTGTACCCTAAGGTCACTGCACACACTCTGGAATGATCCCCCTGGGTGGGATTGACAGGGAACTTATCCCTTGAGATCTGGGAGAGCAGGGGCATAAATGCACTGAAGTTACAAAGCTCTTGGTTGGGTGATGACTCTGAAGAGAGAAAGGAGCAGTGAAGGGAGGACGAGCTGGGGAGGGTGGCGAGGTGGGTGAGACACAAGTCTCCTGTTGTCTTCTTGATGTGGAAGAATATCAGATCACTGCAGATGAAGAAGGGCTTGCTGGGAGAAAAAGCATATACAGAAAGAAAAACTGGGACAAAACAATACCCCAAAGACGTTTGTTAGGAATTCAGAATGGACCCGGGCCTTGGACATCTGGTTGTTCTGAGTTAGAAAGAAGTGTGGTGCAGAGCTGCTGGTCTCACCACGGCATATACATCCAAAATAAATGTGCAGTGGACTTACTCCTGGTGTATACCACCATACCAGAGAGGAGAAAATTTTCTCCCATAACCTTAATTAGGAGAAGGACATCTAGAGCTAATTAAATAATTCTTTACACCAGGCATGACCAGCCCTTCTCAGCCTGCAAACCACTAAGCAAATATTTCATGCCATGGGGAGCCACCAGAGCCTGATCCCTGAGCCTGAATAACATGCGGAGGAGGAGCTGGGAGGCAGAAAGTGAGAGCTGCCCATCCCCGAGTTCTACATCTCCCTGGGTCACGCTGGCTGTTGGAGCACAGGGGTTCCTGCACAGGCTCACATCCACCAGGCAGTCGGCCACCCTCGATCCAACACTGGGCTTCATTTTCTCAGTCACACACACTGTCAAACATCCCTAATTCAGTGGGAATTAGAAGCTTTAAGATCTGACTTCCATGATTCAGGAGCTTAAAATTTTGCGGGATGTGGGTGCGCTTCCCTCACGTGGGACATCTGAAAGGCCAAGGCTTGCTCATCTTCGAAATTACACGTAGTGTTTGGATATCTTTCATGTCGCAGTGCAATTTCCAGGATGAGTGCATGTGCTGCACCCCTTTATGGTAAGTGTGTTTTAATTTAGGCCTCTGTGATGTAAGACCCTGAAAAGTGCATTTAAAATTGAAAACGCAGCTGGTCCTCAACTCTAAAGGCACAAAGACGATACCACAAAATGTCTTCTGAAGGGTGTGCCTTCTTCAAACACACCTTCATTTAGAAAGATTAAAATTCACAAGAGAGACAACACATGTCTTACAGTCATTATTAAAAAAGCCAAACCAAAAAAGTCGGTGGAAGCATTATAACTACGAATCTAAGTTTAGTTCTTTATCCAAGTTGCATGTTGGCACAAGTGCAAAGGAAAGGGCTCTTGTTTAGGCAGCAAGCATTTGTAGGTGAAAACACTACTTTAAAGGGTGAAAAACGTGTTTCATCTGTAGAGAGTTATTTTTGAACTTGGAAATCAAGGCATAAAGGATTTTCCTAGGGTGGAAATGCACACCGGAGCACTTTTACTCAGGCCACACAAGGCAAACGACTACAGCCACGTCCTGTTTGATGGGGCACCTTCACAGCAGCATTTCATTTTCATCCATGGTGATATAAACTGTACGAAGAGAATTAGCAGTGTGCTATTTAGGCTTGAAGCATTTAACTTTGCTCCAAAATTCTTCTAAGTCAGTAGTAATTCTGGTATGTCTCACAAATATGTCAGAATTTATTTCTGTCCTTTCCAACAGTAAATCACAGAGGAATGGAGGGTCTCAGGTGATTTATGCACCACTCACACCCAAGCAACTAGACACACACAAACAAGCACAGAGAATTAAACTCGAGTGGATGTTGTCTTCCTGTCTTAAATTACTCCCAAATCCTCCTGAGTTCGAGTTCTTTTCCTGACACCCAGGTATCTCCTAGGGCTGTAGTTCCTCCTGCTGTAATGGAAGACCAACAGTCTCCTCCACCCCTACAAATGACTGTGAAGGATACAAGTTAAAATCTGCATGTAAGATCAGACACGATTACACAGATACTCTAACTAAATCAAAAGTCACAATATACATTTTTTTTTCTCAAGATGTCTTGTTTCCCAGTGATTATCTCCACCCCAATAGTTGAAAAATCAATATAAGCAAATACAATGAAGTGCCATTGTTAAAAGGTCAAAGCCCCTTTTGGGGTAGTTGTGTGCAGCAAAGTTACTGCAGAGCTTCCACAGCTTCCTGCAATAGGAGATGTTATGATCAAACAGCTCTGGCTGTGATTTTGGTGACAGCAAAATGGTAGTGGCACAAAGCCCTCAGCACTGCTTGCATTCTTTAGAAAGCACAGGGAAACAAGCTCTGGCACTTTCTCAAAAGGTGCCTTGCTCATCCTGTTACCAGGGTAGGTCCATCTGCAGAGGGGATAGAGTTGACCTTGCCACAGGAAGGTGGAAATCATCTCTGCTTTCTGCCCTCTCAGGATTTTAAAGAAGACAGCCATCCCTGTTTCTTTCAAGAAAACAAAGACTTATCCCACTTTGCCTGCAAGCCAGAGAAGCCAAAATTTAGACTGCCATCTCACAAGACTTTGATCAAGTCTTGTGGGAGAGCTTTCATATTTGTTACTTTCTTAGACTGAAAAACATCAAAAAGAAGACCCAAATCTCTTTACAGCTGAGCAGGAACCAATTTATAGGAAGTATTTCAGTGTCAAGATTATCCAGGGCATTTTGTGCGGCAACAAATTAAATACTGGTAGCGTGGCAATGTCTTTGGCACAAGGAGAAGCAGTTATGTGCAAGGAATTGCATCCAGACCATGTGCTTATAGAGCAATCCTTTCACCCGTCAATGAGTTTTGGACTACAACTCCTGTTGTATAGAAGGAACAGATCAGGTGGGAGAGAAGAAGCAGAATGCAAAAAATAAAGGAAGAGCCAGAACTCTGTGATGTGTTTGATGAAGACAAAACCGATGGCATTAAAAAAATACCATAATTCACCAAAATGTCATCTTCATGAGCTCTCTAGCTGTCTGTCAGAGAGCTGTCTCTCTTGTTTGTTTTTTTCAAATGGTGACAAAATGCAGAGATTCATGCCCACACTAAACACATGACCCTGAAGACATGCATAGTTCCAGCATACATGTGTGCTCTCCAATGCATGAAAGGAATTTACCATAAGTCACTGAAGGTTCATAATGGCTATTTAAAATAAAATATCTCTTCTGGATCCTCTGATCCTGCTGCCACTGCCTTCAGTGGGGCTGAATCCAGCAGTTATCATCAGTGCCATGTAACTCCTCCCTTTCAAACCATCCCTCCAGCCATACTTTGTAAAGCTGCAGTCAAATAATTATCATGTGCAAAAGTACGTGCAGGAGGGGATGAAATTCTCTTCCTAAACATAGCTTACAGCACATCCATTTAAGTGTAAATGCTGGGGTTTCTAGACTTGAAGAGAAAAACAGAATCAAAGGCAAATGTTTACCTGCCATGGATATGGAAGTTTCCTTCATAGCCTCTTCAACTTAAGTCAAGTACTCCTGGTTGGGGAAGTGAAACTTATTTTTCAGAGTGTTGTCCGTTTTCTGTTTTCTAAATAATTCTTCTTGGTCATACTAAACCTTAAATTAACCCCCACTCCTACCCACTTGCAATTTTAGCACTATGGCATTAACTGCAGAAGGAACAAAAAAAGCCCTTCAGCTGCCACTTCAGCACGCCCCATATCTTGGATGGGTTTTACTTTCAGCTTTTAAGGTCAGAACAGGCATCCAGCAATAACCAGCCCCTTTTTTTTTTTTCTTTTCTTTTCCTTTAAGAGACTGGAGAGTCTACTGCCTTAAACAAGGGAGTTCTGTGAGCAGGATCAAGCTTGTGCCTTTGGTCTTGTAGGTGTGAAGCTCTCATAAGCTGGGCTTGCATTTCTGGGCTTTGTTAAGCCTGGCAGAGAACACTGCTGGGGATGCAGCTGGCAGTGGGCATCTGGAAGGCCTTGCAGCCAGTGCCTGCAGATAGCAGCTGCTGTTAACAGCCACACACAGAGCAGAGCTGTGAGTCTTCATTCCCTTCTAGATGGAGCTGGCATCCATACCGGAGTATAGGTACAGTCCCCAAAGGTTTTTGTGTGGAGTGACTAATTACTTTTCCCCTCAGAACTGGGCAGGGAAGCATAATATGTGTGTGATTACCAGAACATGAAAGGAGCATAGGGTTATTTTCCCCGGGAATCCTTGGGAACATGTTGGAGGGTGGCTGTCTAAGGCAGGAGGTGTTCTCTGCAGGACCATTAAACTCCTCCCAGCTTCTTCATCATGCGCTGCAACTGATCCCAAAGCTATTCAGTGGTGCATGGGGTTAACCATGAGCCTTCTTCAGCTCTAACTCTCCACCTCTGAGTCCTTCCAGGACACTCATAAGCCATGTGCTATATTTGCCTAGCTGGAGCTGTTATGAGGATGTTGACACAAGGGAAAATATCTGCCTGGAGAAGAGGGTGGACTGGCACCCTTTGAAATTAAATATGGCCAAGCATCTGCAAAGGACTGAGTGGGCCAGTGTCACCGAGCAGCCCTGAAGCCAAAGGCTGAGTAAATGAGGATACAGGCAGGGTACACACAGCTCATTTCCCCTGTGCACCATGCACCATCAAACATCTGACCCAGCCATGTCAGCATTTCCATATTTCAAGCGCTTAATTTAACTCCAGAAGCCTTTCCTGATTGATACCTGTGCGGGGGTTTCTCCCACAGCCAGGTCTAGACTGGGTAAACCTGCAATTATAACCACTCAGAGACTGAATAGGACCCTGTACTCACAGCAAGACACCGGGTGACAAAAGGAGGTCAAGCCACAAAAACTGGTTCTGCCAAAGTAGTCAGTCAACTGTTCATCATGTCACCTGCTGAGGCTGATCAAAGAGCTTCGCCATAAAGGGGACGAGGGTGTTCACAGGGGATGGTCTCACAGCAGCTGTGAGAGGAAGGGAGGAACACCCAAGTGAAGTTTGGCTATCAGAAGGCAGCTTTCCGAAATACACTTCAAGGTTCAAACCTAATTCAAATAACCCCCAAGGGGGGGAGGAAAAGGTGTGCACAGCTCGTGTTTTTCTGAGATCCATCCACTTTTGTGCTCCCTGAATTAAAACCAGATTATTTGGCATCTGTTTGTTCGGTTCCCATGGGGCCCTGGAAACAGCTGTATCAAAAATGCAGAAACCTCTCAAGGGTGGAAAGGCATCTCGAGAGAAGAGCAGCCCTTCCCTCATGCCAAAAGTAGCCTGGCTTTAGGACTAATCCTGAGGTTGTAGCGACACTTGCAAAGTTCCTCCATACTTACTTTCCAATTTGATGGGCCAGGACATGCTGAGTGGGGAATGCGCAGGAGCAAAGCACCGCTGCAGAACTGGCAGCAGTAAGTGAAGGCTTTGTAGCAGTTTTTCCTTCCAAGCAAACTTCCAAGTTTTTCCTTCAGCACAAAAAGAGTTGCAAAAAAAGTTCAAGAAGCAGCGGTGCACCCATCTCTCGTTGAGTCCATGCCAGGGACTTGACTCTAGTGGCACTCCCAAAACCATCATCCTGCACCACTACATGTGAAGGAATCACCAACACTGCTGTCTCACCAAACCTGCAAATGCCACCCTCTCACCAGGGTGGAATTTGGGGGTGGGAAGGCTGAAGTGTTGAACTCAAGATTAGAGCATTTTCCTGCTATCTGCACCACAAAGACAATGTGTCATGTGCTTGTGAGACTACAATTTAGGTTTGCTATCATCCCTTTATATCAAAAGGAAGTTACGCACACAAAGGAAACACCAAACCACCATGTCAGGGGGGCTATAAATCACTTACTGCTGAATATATAAGAGGGCAACAGAGAGCCCAGTAGGAAAGCAAGGGTTTCGCCATCTCCCCATTTCAAAAAACTTTGCTTTTATTTTGGGAGAGGATGAAGGAGAGCACGAGGTTTAAGGAACAGAGCTACAAATGACCCCAGATTTGCCCCATAGGCATGACTCACACCTGGCTGCGTGCACTGGTCAATGCCTTCCCAGCCATCAGCACATTTGTTTCTGTTGCTCAAGTTGATCCCATGGTGTCCAGAAAAGCCATACAGGCAAGAGCAAAGAGATCGCCTCAATGTTGCTATTTGCTGTCCTAGTAAAATGCAGGTTTACAAAAACCAAAAAATGGATAAGTGGGATAGTCAGCTCATCTGGCAGCAAGGGTCCTGTCTGCTTGCGTGCTCTGGTCTTACCAGCCTCCAAAAGGACATCCTGGGAAGACTGAAAGAAGCTCTCCACATCCTCTTCCCCTGGCAGGTACCCAAAAACATCCCGATAATTCTCCAAACCACATGCTAAAATCCCACTCCTGCTGAAAAAAACCCTCCGTGTTTCCAAACTCTGTGACCTCCCAAAAAGTGTCAGCCCTGAAAGACTTTACTCAGACTTTAAATGTTGCAGATTGTTTCTGTAGCTCTTAAATTCTGAGCAATTATAATGGGGAAAAACACAGATGTAATCATTGCTTTTAAAACATGATTGCTGCTCAAAAGAATTATTGGGGAGGGGGGTAATTGTCTGGAGGATGGCATGATTCAGAACTGCTGACTTCCACTCCTCACTCATTCAAAGTCACCAAGTGAGTCAGTGGAAAAATTATTGAATTCAGCACAGTCAACAGGGTACCAACATTCATATTTAGGTTCCTAAATCAACAGTGTGGAAGATTTCAGCTCTGAAGGCTGAAAGGTTTTACAAGTGAGAGTAAGTGAAGGTAGGAGGCTACATCGCAAGCCGGCAGTAAATGCCATCCTAAACTTGGACACTTCAAATTCCAGTGGTTCTCACCCTAAATTAGTGCTAGCTAAAGGCGTAACAGCACTCCGGGAAGTTTATTCCAATCCAGGCAGATTGGAAGGTTCTCCGCAACAACTAAAGTATTACTCTGCAAAATAAATGTTTCTTTTGAATATAAAACACAGGACAGTCATAGCAGGCAAATCGTTAGTATGCAGGAGCTGCTGCCTTGAAGCTCTGCCACCAAAGGCTAATTAATTCTAGGTACCTTAACGATCACATCACAGGGAAGCGCTATTCTGTGTCTGAGCAGAAGCTCTGTATACAAACAACACAAAGCACAAACAGAAATCACACCTCTGAGAGAGAGCCTTTTCATTCAGAAAAGTCAGTCGGCTCAAACACGCTACTTACAGGAACTGGCACAGTAACCTGAATATTACAAAAATAAAATTCAATACTTCAGTGAAAGTAATAGCAAACGGGTTGCGCAGTGAGTGAGAGAAATCATTAAGAGAATAAATCGCTTATCGGCTTGCAAACTGGCAGGACAGTGAAAGCAGAGATCAAATAAGAGATCTTGCAAATCCACAGGAAATGACTCAAGAAGCTAGATCAAGTGAAACTTCAGCTTCCGAGCCTCAGACACATTTGCTTCTCACCATTGGGGTAAATATGCACACACTCAACATAAGCACATAAAAATACATCCAGATCACACAGACAAGCTCTCAAGTATTAATCAGACAGTGATTAATACCCAGTTCTCCTCAGAGGTATAACCATTATAATGGCCTTTTAATTACATGATTGTGCCCTGGGTTTTTCACATGGCTATAACTCTCCTCATATTCTGCTTCTGCAGTAACCAACTGCTAAATGCCACGCACCCCACTGCAGGCACATCAGTGTTCCTGCTAATCACAGAAATTTTTGGCATGGAAGATTTTGAGGATGCTAGAGGTCTGTGCAATCTCAGCACCCTTTGGGGGAAAGAAAAGACACAGAATGGATGGAAATGTGTCAAATCATTACATCTGGTCTCTTATCGTACAGCAGCTGAAGACATTCCTGCCATTTCCTTGCCCCAACCGCTTACTCCTGCCCTGACACTTCCTTTTGCTGCCAGCTCAGCTTTGCCAAGATGTTTATCATGCCATTCTGCAAGCTGGATCCTTGAATAACTTTCCAAAAGAAAGAGGTATTGGGGCGTATTATTAGCTGGGACCATTTAGCAGATCCAGCAGTGTCACTCCTCAGCGGGGGATGCATTAGCACAGCCGAGGGGGTGACAAACTGTGCTTTGCAAAGGAATTGGGTGGGAAGGTGGTGGGGGGATAAGGCAGCATTGCCACCCAAAAGAGCACCCACAGTCTGCCAAAGGAAGGGCAGCAGGCTTGCACTCTCGTAGATGATCTGGTGTTATGGCCAAACCTCTAGCAGTGACAGGAGCATTACTATAATATTGTGCCACTAAGCTGCGGATTCTGGTACCAGCTCCAAAGGACATGCTGCTTCTCCCTGAGGAGAAGACTTCCATGCTTTCATCAGCTCTTGCCTCCATCGCATTACTAGCAGTCCAAAGATTTTCTCCAAGTTTCCACTTCCGCTCCTGAAAAGAAAATTTACAGCACTTAGAAACTGAAACTCAGCAGAGCAGAAACACAATTTCCACACCAAAATCTGAAGGCCCCTTCAAGACTAAATCCCATGGACTAGACTTGAAAGTTGAATCAGTGTGTGACTCCCTTAGGAACTGCAGCCATACCGAGACTGAATATCCCAGTGCAGTGAGAGCAGAGAGGGCACATCTCCCTGTCTGCAGTGGGGAAAGGATGCGGCAGTGGAGGGGCCTGCAAAAGCTGGAGGGCGAGGTGAGGTGCTTAGGTGGTACACATTTCTTCTCCCAGGATTGCTCGATCACAGAGGACCTGATAGAGGAAGCAAAACTCACAGCTAGTTACTCAACCTCATGGGCCAAACTACCTTTTCAATAGTCAGCTCCTGTTACCCCTCCTCTGTGGACCAAGCGAGTCCTGAGGGCAGATGTCATGGTGTAGCCATGAACACGAGTTGGTAGTGTTCACAGTTATGGCACCGTTCATTGCAGCAAAAAACATTTGAACTGACCTAAGAGGAGAGCTGTACGATGTCTCCAGCAAGCCAGCATGTACCTCACAGCAACTCTGAACGTGGCTCTAAGGGGCAACTGGAGCTCTCGTAGAGGGCAAGGTGGGCTGGGAAGAACACAAGGGTGGTAAGAAAACAGCACTTGAATCCTGGGACATGGGGGCAACATTGGCTCCCTGGGCTACTGTGAGCAGCTGCCAGACTGGGCATACGGGATCACGGTACGGAAATGCTTCCTATGGGTCCCATCAGCCAGGATGGGGAGCTGCACAGAGCCAGGCTGCCCTGGGCTGAACCAAACCAAGCTGAGCCAGGCTGGGCTGAACCCAGCCAGGCTGGGAGAAGTCAGGTTGGGTGAGCCAAGATGTCCAGAGATGGGCAACAAAGTTGATGAAGGGTCTGGAGCACAAGTCTCATGAGGAGTGGCTGAGGGAGCTGGGGTTGTTTAGCCTGAGAAAAGGAGGCTCAGGGATGACCTTATCCCTCTCTACAACTAGCTGAGAGGAGCAGGTGACCAGGTTTGGGGCTGGCCTCTTCTCCAAGTCAACAGGACAAGAGGGCACACTCTCATGCCAGGAGAAGTTACGCTTGGACATCGGGTGAAATTTCTTCGCAGAAAGGGTCATTAGACATCGGAATGGGCTGCCCAGGGAGGTGGAGGAGTCGCCGTCCCTGGAGGTGTTTCAGGGCAGACTGGACGTGGCACTCAGCGCCGCGGGCTGACTGACACGGTGCGCGGTCATCGCTTGGACCCGATGATCTCAGAGATCTTTCCCCAGCTAATCGATCCGGTGATTTTTTTCAGCGCGGCCTGGCAGGGCTGAGCCGAGCCGAGCCGGGCCG
>WBMY01012083.1:22436-78450 GCA_013397315.1 Donacobius atricapilla
CCCCCCCCCTTTTTTTTGTTTTTTAATGCTTTCCTCCCCAAAATAAAAACCTAAAGCTGCTGCGGCGGAATGGCAGGAAGGGCTCTTTTCACGCCGTGCCTGGCCCCAAGGGCTGTTCCTGGCTATCTCCTTCGGGGTTTTGACAGTCAGGAGCAATGACTCACTGGCGTGCGGCGCTGGGTTGGTGCCAAGCGCCATAGGATGTATACCGTGCTTTAAAAACGGCTCCTTGCGGGGCTTACAAAGCGCCGTCGAAATTGTGCAACTCTTTGGCTCGGTTTTGAGGTCCGAAAAAAATCGTAATTGGTGGGCATGTGCCACGCTTGCCACCTTCATCGTGGTGAACTTACTTTAGGGCGATTTACTGGAGGAATACGAGTGGCGGAGGAAATGGCTCCTGCCCCCAATGTGTGCGTTGAGAGGAATTGTTATTTTGGCAGCTCCTAATGAAGAGACTATAAATACGTGTTTATATGTGGCTTCTAAAATCGTGGTTATTTTGAAGTTGGTAAGGTTCTTGCAACAACAACAACAAAAAATAAGCAAAACAAAAAAAAATACCAAAAAAGAAGTAGTTGCATGCAGATTGGTGTGACCTAACAGGCTGGAAAAACGTGGCCAACTCATTTCCACTAAAAACCTGGTTCTTCATTTGGTTGGTTTTAATTTTTTTTTTATTTTGACTTTGTAAATTGGACCAAGAGGAAGGGAAGTGGGTCCCAGTCTCTGGGTTTGAGAACAAGGGGCCAAACCTAACCCAATTCAATGGACAAAAATCTGGCACTCCCCAGCCTTCATCTTGAGGCAAAATACTGCTCCAAACGTGTTTCCCTGCGGGGCTCAGTGCAGAGGTGAGTGTTGGTGTAAAACACCAAGCACTTGGCTCTGATGGTTAGCTGGGGGATTTTTTTTTTTTTTCTCCTCTGACTGCAGGCTACAGTTTGTTTTGGAGTGAATTCTTCTTCCACGTGCTGCTGCTGCTCTGCCATGCTGCCAGAGGCTTCAGCTAATGGTTTTCATGTGTGTGGAAGCCTGTGGGTCATGCCACTCTCCTGGGGTCACCTCTCAAGGCAGCAGCGCTGTGCCTTGGTCCCTTGGAGGTGGGGAGAGCTGGTGACCGCAGGGAGCTGGTACCCAACCGGATTCCCGGGCCACGGAAAGCTTTTTCCTTGGGGTCTGGATGTGTTGGCTTTCCGGGTCAGTGATGCCTCGTGGTCCTCTACCTCAGCGCACATCCCAGGTGGCTCTCCTGGAGGCAGGGCTTGTCAGGGGTTGGTGCAAGCCTTGGCTTCGCAGGGCACGGCGAGGTGTTTTAGGTAAGCCGTGGCTTCCTCTCTAAGCTCCTCGCTTCCAGCCTCGCATTGATTGATAGCATTGCTGAAGTCGGTGACTCATGGGTTGTTTTTTCATTTCAGTGGTGGGTGAAGTGATTTGATTTCTTCTTTTTTTTTTTTTTTTTTTCTCCAATATATATGGTGTTAAAAGAAATAAGGACAGGCTCTTCTGATAAGTTTTCTCAAGCTGTCAGAACAATGGTAGTATAGCACGCTATTTGCCCTAGATATCTGGCTTTAATTTGCATAGCTATTCTTGTTTCACTGAGTGCACTGTGAGCAAATGTTAACAGCCAGATTACAAAAAAAAGGACCACTTTCAGGATGCCTTTTAAAATAACTCTCTTCAAGTAAATAATAAAGATCTTCCCCCTTTTTTTTTTTTTTGCCTTTTTTTTTTAGTCGTTTCTTGAGAGCAGCTCGATTAGACTCTTGAGTTTGGAGGTAATTTATAAAACCGAGGAGAGAAACAAGCGGGGCTCAGGATGCTGGAAACTCATCGNTATATATATATAAAGGCATCTCAGCCTTTATATTTCTGCCTCCCTCCTTGCCCCTCGCCCGTTGCAGGGTGGGGGCAGAATGGGGATGGGGATGCCAGGTAATAAATCAAAGGCTCGAAGCTGCGATGGGGGATTTTGGGCCACGCCCGGAGGATGAGCGACCGTCTCCCAAAACCATCCCGAATGGGCTGCCCGTGGCTTTCCCTGCGAGGAGGAGAGCGGGAGCTGAACCCTTGAAGCGATTCGGGTTATGCCCGGAGGCTGCCGCCTTGCTCGTTCCGATGCACGGTTCCAAGAAAGTCACAGGAAGTAATTAAATGGAAAAGGTCAGAGAACGAGGAAGTGTTGGTCCGCAGCCTGGGATGGAGCCGCGATGCCCTGGCTGGGCTGTGTCCCGGGAGCGTCCCCGCTGCTCCAAAACGCGCCTGATTTATTCCAGCGAGCTGGGAACGCTCCTGGCCAAGTGTTTGCGAGTGGGACTGGTCCCCCCAGGAGGGATTTCAACGAGCTGGGTTAAGTGGGATACGTGTAGGGTTGCTGTGGTGGTGTCCAGGACAGCAAAATGTGGCGTGAGATCGCGCCGATGTGTTTTTCCAGTCTAAGGAAAGAAAATTAGACTTAACTTGCTCTTGCTGGTTCTGTTGTTGGTCCCAAAATGTGAATTCCCTCCACCTCTTGAGTGATGTTTGCTCTGAATACCGAGTCCATCAGTATTGCAGTTTGTGCTAAAAAAATATATATATTTCCCCCCTTCATTTTCACTACATTTTTAGCCCATTCGGATGATTCTTCTGTAGGTATCAAAGGCAGCTCATTCAGCAAAATTATTTTGCTGCAAGTTTCAGCCAGGGAGGAAGGCATGGGACACACTCTGTGTTATGACATTATCACTCGCAAATAGGACAGGAAATGAAGGGTTGCCAAAATATAACTGTTGATTTCTTGGCCTGAAAACATGCCTGTTTAAAATATGACAAGTAAGTAGCAGCTTTGTTCGGTCTCTGGGAGAAGTTGTTGTTTATAAGGGAATAATAGATGTGTCAGATGAAGAAGAGGGGGAAAGAAAGAAGGGATTTACCCTTTCTACTCTTTCTGCTTCTGTTTTGGAAATGCCTTGAAAACAAATTGCAGGTGGAAGACGTATGGAGAGGGTGTTTGGTCAGACAACTGGAAGGGAAACGGATGGGAAGAGGGTTGCCACAAGCGGAAGGGAGCTGGATTTTTAATTTCTCAGCACATTAGACCATGCTATGGCCCCGTGCAGCCCATGGATAACCCAGATGCAGCACTGAAAAGGAGAAGCCAAACCACCTTTGGGCCAGAAAGTGAGGGGGTTAGGTGCAGCCCCCCTCCTTGAGGAGTGCGGTGGGACGGTGTTTGAGTCAGTGCAGATGCTGCACCAGCAGTGGAATCATCTTTGACCTGGTTTTGCAGCCTGTTTTTTATCTCGCTGAGGCACACCCCGGAGCGTGGGTTAAAAGGTAGGTTTTATCTACCTGTTTAATTAAATCCTGAGGCTGCGAACAAAAGTGCGTTGTGTGGCAAGGCTCGCTCTTAACTTGGGCTTGGTTTGCTGTTAGCCGGATTTAAACCACAAAATTGTTTCCTGTCGGCCACCAAACTGCAGGGAGATGATGGTAGTTGTCCTCCTCCCTCTAGACCAGGCTGGAAAGCAGGAGCTCAGGAATGAGACACAACTTGACTACTGGTTTCAATCCCTCCTTTTTCTTTCTTACATGCTCTGGCATGCTTGAGGAATTGATAAATTCAATTTCCTTCCCTCCAGCAGAATGGACATAGGAACTGCTCTCTGCAACAAGTTCATTGAAAGATGGTGGCTTTTTTGTTTTCCCTTTTTTTTTCCCCTTTCAAGGTGATTTTTTTTTTTTTGCAAGAGCTGTGCAGGGGTGGAGAAGGCACAGAGATCAGTGAAACTAAAAGTACAGCTCTGGAGACTCTGTTTTTGATATATGCCCTGTTTGCTAAGTGGAGCATTTGATTTTCGGTGGACTTAGGCTTCTAAAGCAGCGTAGAATTAAAAAAAAAGAAGTAAAATAGAAAAGGTCAGTTGACTAAAAAAGACACAGATAGACTGTGGAGTTGATTGACAGGAGATAGGAACTGCAGCAAGTCCCCATTTCTGTAGACTTACCCAAAGCAAGCAGGAAGCTGTTGTCACGTAAATCCCAGCGCTGGAGAGAGAGGTCTGCTCCAAGCCTGGCAGCAAGCAGAGCAGGGCAGCCTCTCCCAGCATCTTGCTTGCACTGGCCATTTCTTTCTACTCTGGCCATGGGTAGACTCAGCTGATGGTTTCTAATGATTGTTTTGTTCGGGTTTTTGTTTTGTTTTTTGGGTTTTTTTTTTTGTTTCTTTTCTTACCTACTGGTTCTCTGCCAAGATCTTCTGAGTTTCCCTTCCTTCCCGTTTCTCTACCCACGTCCACCCCCTCTCTTTGTCAAATTCCCTTTAATCATTTATTTTTCTGGTGCTTGATCCGTGCTGTAAACCTGACCCTCTCGAGCTGCAGAGAAATGCAGCTGGCCTGTGCTGGCCGCCTCCTCTCTGCGTCTGACCCTCACCTTGGGTTTTACATCAGCTCTTGGGAGCAAAGGCTGGGTTTGCCCATGTGTTTTCTCAGGATCTGGCTCCTTGCAAGGCAAGGAAAACCATCTGCTGGCTCCCACTGCTGCATGAGTGGAATCCTGGGGGCTGCAGGACGGAGCTGGGATGAGGGGTGAGCCCTGCCGATGTGGCAGGAATAGCAAAGCAATGCACTGCTGCTGCACTTCTGGGAGGTTTTTCACCAGCAGCCTTGGTACCCGCGAACCTCTTTTTTCTGTTCCAGCTTGATGTCAGACAAGTGTTGTGTGGGCAGGTGGACCTCATCTCAAAGTCCAGGAGGATGTCTTCGCTCCATCTCATTTTCTGGCTCCATCTCCTTTCCTCCACGCTCTTGAGGGTATACTTTTGCTTCTTGCCTCTTTTATTTCTGTCCCGTCATGTGTCACACTTCTCTGGGAGCAGGACTTCTGTGACTCATGCTGCAGCCAAACCCTCATGGCAGTATTTTCTCCTCACATCAGGAGAAGGTGTTCCCTGTAACAGGCACACAAAATAACCAGTGGAGTGAAACACTGTCTACCCCATGCCGTAGAAGTAGATGCTTCAAGTAAGGTGTTTTTATCAAAAGCACTATTACAAAGCCTGCTTTCAAGGCTGTTTGGAGACCTTTCTGCCAACAGCCAGCAGGTTCTACCTGTTGCAGTAGGTCTAAAGTGAGTTTTAACCCAAATTACTGTTTTTGTCTCTAGCCTGCTTGTTCTTACAATGGTCTTTGAATAACTTTATTCTTTGACTTTCTTTGCATGCAGCTTGCATTTCAAGGACTATGTTTTGGGGATTTATGGTGTTCCCCCCGCCTTGTTCTCAACTCCTACGTGTAATCAGAGGAGAGATCTTGAGTCTATCAGCTGAGTACTGCTGATGGCTATTCCAGCTAGGAAGGAAACTTCTTACTGGCAGGCGTGGGGAGGAGTGTTTATGGGACTTTCTAGCAACAGAAGTTGATTTCCCCATCTGGGGTGTTTTCAAAAGTGGGATTGCAGAGTTGCCCAAAGTGCTTGGACTTTGACAGCAGTGTCTGGCAAGGAGAAAAGCATTCCATGACCTGAAGGCTGCGATGGTGATGAAGCTTGTTGCTTGCTAGCTAGAGCTTTTTGTCTGAGGTCCTGCAGAAACGAGGGAAAATGCAAGCCAGAGTTAGTGTCTTCAGTGAACTACTCGAAGGATAAATGGCCTTTCAGAAGTAGCATTAGGAGTCTTACCTGTGTACACCTCTCCCTAGGAGCAAAAGTGTCTGTCTTGTGTTGAGACTAACCACTTGCCCCTCTTTTTTAATGGGAAGGTTGAGTTGGTCACTGTTCCGCCTCTGCTGCTGCTCTTTGCCAGGCCGGGAGATGTGTTGTAAAACCTGATAGCGTCTTTTGATCCTGCGTATGGGAAACACATCTCCCGGCTTGTAGGGACCTGCGCTGCCGTGCAAGGACAGGAGCACGTTCTGCACATGCACTCGAGTCCCGAGGAGGCCTGGAAACACTTAGATTGTTGAATTTTTTAACTGCATTATGCATACATCCTGTTTGGATAGTCCCATTACTTCTTTTCTTTGCTAGCTAGAGGAGGCCGCTTCCCTCCTGTAAGTTAAAACATAGAATATCTCTTGCCTGTTTGAGTAGTTGAGAGCAAGCTTAGTTTTCATTGCAATGCTTAAACTACACTGAAGGCGTTTGTACAGCAGAGTTTCAAAACACTGTGGGAAATCACAAAGCTTCTTCCCCAAACACCGGATCCTGTTGCAGCACCCTAGTTTGCCTACCAGCTCCCTGCTGCTCCTCCCCTCACCTGCAGAAAGACGTTTCTTCAATGATGTGGTTTTATAGGAATTAAGTCCATGCTTAGGGTCAGTTGATGCCACTAGCAGCAATTAGTATCTGAGCTAAAGCACGCCTGTGTAATTTATCTTTTTTCTTTAAGTCTCCACACCATTTATGCATTTTATTTATTTATTCATTCCCATACTGGTGGTGGAAAGCATTTTTCTGGGGGACATACATGAGGTGAAAGATCTCCTGTCTGGTTTTCTCCCTTTAAGTATTGGCAGCACTTCTTTTTCTGCCGCTCTAAAGACTCCTAACACACAGCACCTTGAGCAGGTCCCTGTTTCGAGAGGGATGCTGCCCAAAAAGATACCCATCGCGTTCACACCCCTTCACTAAAAGCAGAGAGAGCTCAGCTTCCCTCCACTCACTGCCTTTCTTGGCTGACATGTCCAAACACTCCCACCTGGGCTTCCAAGTGCTTGTAAGGCATGCTGGCTGCTGACCTGGTTTTACAAGTGCAAAGGTATGCCCCGGAGCCGAGAGAAGGTTACTAACTAATGCTCCAAGTTGCAGCACAGAGGGAAGCGTGTGCTTTGCCTCCAGTTGGGACAGAAGGAGGCGAGGGGCGGGTGAATAGCTGGGATCATGCCTTGGTAGCAGTCAGTATCCATCTCTGTAAAACCTGGAAGGCTGTGAAGGGGAAAAGTGGCCAGGTTCTAATACTGGAGAGCTGTTTCTTTTGTTTTCCAGCGATCCAAGGGATGCCATAAAAGAGCTGCTGGAAGGCATCAGCAGAACTAGCGAGTACAGTCAGCTGCTGCTCTGGGGATCTGGCTCTGGGGTTGCAATTATTTACAGACTGTCTCCTCCTTAAAAGTTATGTAGAGATCTGAAAGTATTACGTAGGTTAATTTAAAGCATACTTGGAGGTTTATAGATGTGTAGCTTAGTTTTTGTTCAATTACTTACTTTTATTTCATTTATTGGTGCACTTACTGTGACACTTGGATCTTTGCACCTCTCCGTCATTTGTCTGTACTGTGTGGGTGAGAGTTTGAGGTCAGAGGTCCAGTGGTTCAGTGGGGTGATGAATGCCTAATTTTGCCTTAGATGCCCCATGCAGTGGGTCTTGATGATGTCGACAAGCCCTGATATTCACCCTCCTCTGCTGGCAGGTTGGCTGTGGAAAAGCTGCATGGGAGAGCACGTTGATGAAGGTGGGGGCCAGACCTAGACCTGCCTTCTCCAATTTTCTCCACAATTTCAACAATACAGCTACCTCACATGATCACATTTCCTAAAAGCCAAGGTGTCTGATTGCTTTCTAATTGCTAGTTTCTTTTTTAAGTTTTTATTTTCATTTTTGAAGTGGTAATTAGAAGCCCTGCTTGCCTTGGTGGCAATGGAGGGCCGGGGTACAGACACCTCTGTTAGACCTCAGTGAAAATCGGTGTATTTCAGGAGGGCTTTTTTATTGTAAGCACCGGTGAAATCACCTCAAAAACTTCATCACTAGAGATTTATAATGCTGCCAGGCTAATTCATCCTTGACTGAAACTTGGCATGGGAGGTGTTAAGCTGGTTGCAGCCCATCATTACTTTGCATGTTGTTACTGTATGTATGCAGTTTGGTGGCTATAAAGATAAAGAGAGTTAGGACATGCTGTAGTTGTTTTATAAAATAGTAATTCTCATGCTTGCATTGCTTGAATGACCTTGTGTTTTTAAAAAGGCACCTCAGTTGAGCTAGAATAAAAAGAGAGTGCAGGGCTTGTTTTCTGTGTTTAAAAGCAAGAATAAAAGGCTGCAGTACAACTAAGCCATTAGAGCTGCTTAAGGGAAAAATTTCCTTCTTTCTTTTCTGTGCAAGTATTTGGCATTTTGTTATAGTAATACTTCATGAGTGTATTGAATGGCTGGAAAATTACTAAGCAGTGCTGGAGATGAGCTCCTGCGTGTTATTTGAAGGAAGTGAAATGCAGAGTTCACCAGATTGGTTAAAAACAATAAATAAAATGAAAAAATTAAAGGGGTATTGTTAAGAGAGGAGCAAGCTGGTGTGGAGAGGGAACTGGAGGCACACAGAGAGCACGATCTCACAAATGCGCTCAGGAAGTTCTAGAAATACCCTTTATAAACACTGCATCCTACAGGAAGAACCTTAAAGTCCAAATAAACCTTTTCCCCTTGTGCCTATGTATACATAAACTCCACTGATTTGGAACATCTTATCAGGTCAGTGATGTGCCTTTTTACAGTAATTCCTAAAACAAGTTATATGATAAATATCAAAATTTTTTTGAGCCATTTATCAGTTTGTTTGTGCTTTTATCAGGTACTGAAGTCTGTGTCTACCTCACCCTTACCCAGTAGTCCTAAACCTTCCCAGGTCAGTCTGTCTGGATCAGTGACCAGTTTTGGTTGGTGTCCTTACAAACGCAGAGTTGTACGGATGGGCAGAGTCAGGAGGAAAATGAGGGATTTTATCTCTTCAACTTGATGTGTGCATGGGGGATGATGACCTTCCCCCACCTCAAAATTATGATTATAGCAATGTGGAATGCATAGAAATGCTTAGGAGACAGAAATAGGTCTAGTTTGATGCCTTGGATTGAATTCCAAAAGTGTGTCAGTCCTGAGATTGCTGTGGCCATCTTGCATGATGTTAAAATGTGCGTGCTTGCCTTACTGTGATGTTTTTACCCAACTTCTCTCCTGTGCTTTCCCGTTAAAAATCTTGCTTCTCTCCCAGGCTTTTTACTGTGTCCTAGGAATAACTGTGTGCCCAGAGGCCAGGATCTAGCCAGGGTCTCCCAGTTTCGGGGTGTGGAGGTAGCAGTTGGTGTGCCAGTGACCTCAGCTGTGCTGATCCTTCCCCAGTGAGCATTTGAGGAGCCCTTTAAAATCACAGCCTATGAATGAAAAAAAATCACAGCTTAACAAAGTCTGCCACCAGCCATT
Source organism: Donacobius atricapilla (assembly GCA_013397315.1). Lineage (NCBI taxonomy): Eukaryota > Metazoa > Chordata > Aves > Passeriformes > Mimidae > Donacobius > Donacobius atricapilla. The sequence continues at coordinate 31,614 of WBMY01012083.1, forward strand.
CATTTGGTTTGGTTCTACATGTGTGCCTTTTAACAAGAGTCCTGAAATAAATTTCCAGTGCATTCAAAAAAGCCCCCTCTTCATTCCAAATCCCCATAATCAGCAAAAACAATTGTTCCCTAGAGTTAGTAGCTACATGGACTATTTTAGAAATGGTGGTCCTGAAGATCCATAAATTGAAACACAAAAATCCCCCGTCTGAGGCAGTTTTATCTTGGTTTGGCTCTGGAGCACTGAAATTCTGCAGTGCTTAGTGCTTCTACATCCATTTACTCTGTATTTTCTAATTCAGGAAAGCTCTGGGTGAACTGTAGACTGGGTTAATTAGTTGATAAAATTTGCTGTTCTATCCAGAAGTCATTAAATAATATATCTAGCAGCTTTGGGGGTGTTTTGGTGGGTTTTTTTTTTCCTCCTTCCCTTTGCTATATCTGTAAGGAAGCGTGGGCTACCTTTATCAGAGTATTGGTGGAATAGCTTCCCCAACCTTTCATAAGGTCAAATAAAAAAATAAACAGCCTTTCTTATGGGAAGGAAGGGATGGGGAAAGAAGGGTGTTTGTGTACACTTTCCCATTCATGTTTTAAAGAGAAAATATATAAACTTCTGGAGTCAGTGCTGCCTATCTCATGCCATTATTGGAGAGTTGGAAGCTTAATTTGCTTTCTCAGTGCTGACTTAAACAAAACCAAAGGGGAATAGCAGTGAGCAGGAGAGCAGTTTGCTGCTTTGGGTTTGCCTCTGTTGGCCAAATGCGCTCCATGTTCTGCAGTGATTGAAGCAGTAAAATCACAGAGTGATTTTGCTAATCCGTTCTCTTTGGATTGTGAATATAGCTAAGGTTTCTATGTTGATTTGGGGTAAGGTGATAAGAGAGGAGAAAATGCGTCCTTTTCTCCAGCACTTAAGTGTTGAGATTTTAAAATGTATGCCTTTTGTGCAAATTTCATATAAAGAAAAAAGAGGCAATCAAATATTATTAGACTGTTTCCCTCTTTTGCTTGTTCTCTGCTGCAGGAATGGGAGGAATAATTTCTCACAAGACCATTTACCAGGTTTTGTGGTCCTACATGAGTCTGGTACCCTCCTGAACATAGTCAGCTGCAAGTAGTGCTTGGCTTCTACATATTTTAAGAAGGAAAAAATTGCTCTGATTTCTGTGCTTGGGGTACGAATGGTAGTGGTGGAACTGAAAATGAGCATCCCTGGTTGGGCATTCTTCAGATCATCATTCACCTTGGGTCACAAGTAGTGAGCCCTGGCTATACCTGCTCGTGGTTTGCAGGTATAAAACAGCCAGGTGCTGCCTCTGTAAGCCAGGCTTGCAAAAGAAACCCCTGCCCTGTAAGCCAGGCTTGCAAAACCCAACTGCTTTGCGAGAGCGAGCTGGATCTGTTGTCTTGGACCAGTTGTCCATGGAAGAGTTAGGCACAGTATATAATATAAGCAATTTCTTGTGAGCAGTGCTGTAAAAAACTCAGTAACGGGCTCCAGGGAGCTGGCTAAAAGCTGCTGGTTGCAGAGAGCATGCCTGCATTTGGAAGAGGTTGTCTCTTGGAATGGTCAATATTAACTCCCCTTCAGCTGAGAGCCGAGCATCAAAGGCAGCTCCTTCACATCCTCTTTCATCTTTGTGCAGAAGTGACTCTCCAAATCCTAGCATGCATTAAAAAACACTTGGTAGGTAGGTACTGATGTAACTTCTGATGTTACTTCTAGCAGTAGATTTATTTTACAGTGGATATTGAAGTAAACATCTCTGTGTGCAGTGAGAGCAGTGGGGAGAGGAGGCAGGAACAGAATGGCAGAGAAATTTAGCTTAACTGGTGTTGGGTCAGCAGAAAAAATTTTATTTTTGTACTGAATAATTTCAGCTCATGGTTTTATTAACTGCCATGATGTGAATTCGGGCCAGTTGGGTCACCCTTGGCTAGAGGGATCACAAAGAGGTGGTGACTATTTTTCTTAGACCAGTAGAAGTGAATCTTTGTGTCTGTGGATGGTGTCTTCCAGTGTTAGACAGCGAGAGTCTTGCTTGGCTTGTCATGGAGGGCTGCATTCCTTACCAGATAACAGAGCACCTGGGTATTTCCTTACCAGTTAAGCTTTATTGTATCTTATCTTCTGGATTTTGCACTCTTCCAAGCTCTCATTTCCTTAGGTGGATGGAATAGATGCTGAGCCCCTTTCCTCTACTTCCACGTGTGACTTTTGCCAGCACGAAACTTCTGCTCCCTGAACCTCTTGAGTAAAGCCGGGACAGAAAAGGGAAACTCCTTGAGAGCGCTCTCCAGCATCGAAATGCCCCGCATAAAAGCGCGTTTGTACATTTTGTTACACGAAGGAATTCCTGGCTGTACCCAGCCCTAAGCAAATAGCCAGGGAGAGGCAGCTGGAGCATGACGGATGGAGGTGGTTGGAGAGCAGGGACGTGAGGCATGGAAGTCCACGGTGCAAAGCAAACGGTGAAGGGAAAATGCAGAAAAAGCTTGCTGAATTTTTTTTTTAATCCATAGGTAAGTTTTCCTGTTCTGTCATGCATTTCAAGACACTTGAAAATGATACGTGTTGATCGATGACAGAAGTAGCCCGGTTGGGGTGTTTTGCTGATGGGCTGTTTTGCTTCAAATTCTGCAGAGCAGAAAATGTAGAAAGTTTATAATCTTCTTCTCAGTGATTTATTATATCCAAGGTCCAGGGCAGTGGTACCTGTAAATGGCCAGAGCTGTCCTTTAGAGCTCCCTACGTTAGTGAGATGGCAGAAAACCAAGGAGGGTTTTCCTTGGATGGTTTCAATGGGATTGTCCTCGGTTGAGCACCTGTTTCGGGCATCTCTTGCTGTATAATTCATAAAGAGGATTCAGAAACTCCCTTGATGCCAAAGGGAGATCTTTGAATCCCAGGAAGAAACATGACTGGAGAGAGGGCAAAGTGTGGCTTATTGGAAGGTGCTGCATTACAGGGAATGTGAATGAATTTCTTCAGTTAATTGAATAAAGAAAAGTTGAAAGATTTGTGCTTGTTTACAGCTTGTATGTGTTCTTGCTATTTTATATGCAACTTATTCAGAAAGTTAGGCCTTAAATATGGGGGAAAGAAGTACCTAAAAGGCTAAAATCCAGTCCCTGTACATTAAGTTTATTTTGGAACATTTTAAATACAGGAACTTCTTCTGCAGCGCTGTGGCTTTGTCATTCATGAGCTGATTAAGATGTTAAATATACTAACCTCTTCTGTGCTTAAAAAAGATACTTGCTTCTGTGTGTGATGACTTCCCCTCTGCAAGATAAGCCTTTGTTTTGTCAAGAGTGCCCTGTTGGCGTCTCCGAGGGTGTGCAGGCTGTCCCCCCACGTTGCACAGCACTCTTGGTTTGTGTTGTCCATGGTTGTACCTCTAGTTTTTTGACTGTTTTTTGACATTCAGCCCTCCTCTGCCTTATGGGTCATATGCAAATACTAGTCAGTTCATGTCATGGAGCAGGGTTGTGGCAGAGTGGATTTTTATTTTTTTTGTTTGTTCCTTTAGCTAGGCAGTGTGCTGACTCTCTTCTTCCTTTTGGCTAAAATTAAACCTTCTTCCCACCCCACGCTGCTCTCCCACCCTTGGACTTCTATTACACAAGGCATGAGAGACATGCAGAGCAGACCATAGGTTGGCATTAAGCTTCAATTAACTATTAAGTTTTTTTAGCTAGGGATATGAGCTAATTAAGCTTGAAGAGCATGCTTGCCCCAGGTGAATAGAAAGCTTGCCCGAACAGGCATTGTGGCACCGCGCAAAAATTACTCCCTATCAAAGGAAAAGCTTAATTTTATCCCTGCAAATCTAAATGGGATGTAGCACCTTCAGAGGTGCTCACACTGTCTCCAAGTAGCTGGTTTTATTAACTTTAACCTGCACCCCTGGGCTCACCAAAGCCCCCTGTGCCCATTTCCACAGCAGCATTTCAGGAAAGCAAGTGAGGAGCCTCTTGGAGCTCGCAGTGCCACATGCTTGGCGGAGGAAGTCCCAGGCGCTATCCAGGAGTGGGATTTTTGAAATGGTGCCTGTGCCACCCTCCCTACTGGAAACAGCTGGTCATTATAGGCATGATGGGTATCTGGGGTCCCTGGCACCAGAGCTCAGCCTTCCCCATCCCTGCCTTGGTTGGCAGGAGAGTCCAGAGTCTGTAAGTGCCATGAAGATTTTTTTGAAGCTGCTCGAATGTTGGGAGTCCAGGGCAGGTGGAAAACACCTCAAATTGCCCTGGGGGGTCTGAAACCCTGGCAGAAACCTTGGCAGAGACCCCAGGAAAGCAGAGTCTTTGACCTTAGTCCATGGGAAAAGCTTCCAGCACTTACAGATGAGTTAAGAAATAATAAAGATTTAAAATAGAGTTAGTTTAGTTTGTCACAGGGTGAAAAATTATAGTTTTGGGTTTTTAGTATGGAAGTAGTTTGAAGCAAGATGGAGGATTTGGGGTGTTGTCTCATGTTCTTCTTCTTCATCTACTCCATCTTCTGCTGTGACAGTGGCACAAAGACATTAGTAGAATGAAATCGAGGTAGAAATTGCGTGTTTAGAATAGGTGACAGTAGTTGGCACAAAATCATAAATATACGTTTTTAAAGTTAATTAGATTAGAAATCTTTAAAACGACCTTGTGGTCGTGCCTCCATGTTCTTGTAGCAAAACTTTTCCTACCACGCAGACACTCTTATAAGACCTTGAAATAAGAAATAGAATAAACATCTTTAAAGACCGAGCTACAAAATCCGTCTCATCTTTCAACCCTAGTACAGAACTCTAAGAGACTGAACGCCCCTATTTAAGGGAAATGTTAAAGATCAAAAATATTAACACTTGAATTTTATTATAGTGGTGGTGGTGGTGATTTTTTTTCTCATGTCACTGGCATGCCAAGTACGAGTGGACCTCTTAACACTGGGATTAATGGCTAAGGCAAAAATGCCCCGTGTAGCCAGGACAGTGCAAAGTGAAGAAGCCATGAGATGTCCCACAACAAAAATCCAACGCTTTCAGCATCATCTGGCTTACAACTGTCCTGGACACTCTGTCCTGTCGCCAGAGCTCAGAAGCTGGATGAGGCACCCACCATTTATTTTATTGTGCTTTGCTGTTATTCCATACTATTTTTATATGATTTGAAGAAAAGGACTATGACTTACTCAAAGTATCTCTTAAATATTGGCAGACAATGGAGCAAAAAACACTTGTGTTTTGCTAGCTGGCTCTCTACTGATGATCTGCCTCAATGGGGGAGTCAAAGTTTGGTACTTTTGTGGAAGCATTGCACAGTGTCTTTTGGTGTCTCATTTCTTCATCTGAAGCAGAGAAGGGATGAAATCAGGAATGTCTGGGTGTCATTTCAGAGCTGAAATTACCTTTCTGGGTGATCTATCAGGGTGGAAAGCACAGGAAGCCTAGGTAAGCACTGTATATGGGTGCAGCTCCGTATCACCACCTCAAGTACTCAATTAGTCAGAGAGCAGGAACTTCAGCAGTGTTTCTGATAGTGAATTCTGAGAAGCCTGGTGCTCATGGGCTCTGTCTGTTACTGTTATTAGTATTATTCCAATTTCTGCTTGTAACTGGTGTGAGTTAATTACCAATACCAGTACTTAACAGGAGGAGCTACAAGGTGGTGTAGAGTGCTTGGTCCCATAAAACCCTGGTACACGAGCACACGTGGGGCAGACAAACCCAGAAGGTAGCAAAGGTAAAAACCAGTCCCATTGAATTTACAGCCGTTCAGCAGGATTGAGATGTAAGTAATCATGTGCAAAGGAAATTTAAATTGGCAAAAGGCAGGTAACTAATGCTGTTACAGGCAGTCACTGTTCTTGATGCAAAAGCAGAAGGTACGTGGCTGGGTGTAGCGTGTGTCAGACAAATGGCAACTGCTTAGTATTTGATCCAGCACAGAGATACTTCTATATTTGTGTGCAATAACGCTACAAATAAATTCTGCATCATTATTGCAGTTGTGGTAGAGGTCAAATCTACCTCTTTCCTAAGTGCAGAGCAGGGCTGATGGTGTTGCATTTGCATTTTCTTAACGTAGATCATTTCCCCCCTGATAGTTAACTAACATCCACTAACTAACGTGGAAATTTAATTGTATTTCTTAAACAGTGAATGCCCTAGTTCAAAGGGATGACTTTTCAGTGGACAAAAATAATTCAGCTATAAATGGTACTGAAGAGTGAAGTGATGAGGACATATTAGGAGCATAAATATTTAAACTTTTTTTTCCAGGTTAAGTTAAACTTATTTTCTGCATTGATGGCTTTTTGTGCTCTGGGAATTCTGCAGACAGATTTGAATTCTGCTCTTAGGCTGGTGGCGTTGAGTACATGTACACGGCTTTGGTTATAGTGGGAATTATCTGAATTTCTTGGAGGTTTTTGCAAGAAAAAAGGTGGAGAGGTTGCTTCATAAAGATCCTGAGTGAAGACAAATTGATGTGGGGGTCCCTGTCTCCTTTTCTCCCCACCTCCTTTAACAGCAGAAGACCCCTGGACAGTGCTGTGCCTCAGCCTGACTCAATTAAGGAAGATAATCTATGTAGAGCTGGAGTCTGAGGGCTCCTTGTGATGCCACCATGAGCAAACACAAGTTTTTTCTGAGACAGAAGCCAAGTTTGGTGCCTCCAGACAAAGTGGTGGGGTCTGTTCAGCTTTGGTGACTTGTGATGGTCTGGAAATAGTTGTGCCACCAGGTTGCTGCAGAATTGGTTGGCCTCAGCACATCCCAGCTGCATCCTTGTCTTTCACAGCAGTGATGGTTTTATTTTCATTTGATCGAAAACTTAAGGCAGGAAGGTCCAGAACAGCTTTTCTGTTTGTGGCAAAGCCCTTCATTTCCAACAAGTGCTGCCTTAATATTGTTACAGTAAATATACCAAAAATACATATCTGGAGGGAACACCCAAGTCCTGTGGGGGAAATGCAACATCAAAATAACTTGATTTATTGGTGTCAGCTACAGAGTATTGTCCACGCATCAATTCATAATGGCTTTAGATGAGGTGAAAACTGAACAACGGTGTTGGTTAGGGAAACAGGAGATCTGTAATGTGCAGGATGGCCTTCCCATCTGACAGCTCTGGGGACCTGGGTGAGGAAACTCGCTGCAGCTGCTTTTGTGCAGAGAATAGTATGACCTGCAGATGGGGGCTTTTGCTGGTATCTTAAGCTTCAGAAAAACAAATATTCCCTCAAAATAACATTAAAAAAATAAACTTCCACTTCTTCCTGTTTTTATAGTTCGCTTATTTCCTCAGTGTCATGGTTTTGTCTCCAGTGCTGTAGATTGTTAATCTTCAGAGGATCAGGACCTTCATGGAAGTATTTCCTGTACATGTTTATCTGTCTTTACAACAAATTAGTATCTACTTGTTCTCCTCTGAATTTTCCTTTAAATACTGGGAAACTGTCCCCTCAGTAATAAGGCTTTTTTGCTAGAAAAAATACCTAGGTGAAACACTGCCAAGGGTTAAAGTACCTTTTTTATGACTTCATTGATGGCATCCTTTAGGACATCTGCAAGTAGCACCAAATTCCAGAGGTCACTGTCCTTGTGTTAGCTTTGGCAAAGCATTGTTTCAGCTAAACTTCATTTACTTGGTTGTGAGTGCATCTGGAGCACTCCTGTCTGAGTGTTAGCTGGAATTCCAGGAGAGGGATGCTGCAACATCCTGGGCTTTCTCTTGTGACAGCCACAGATTTCCACCTAATCCTTTAGCAAGGTGAGCATTGGCCATTAGTCAAACAGCCTGTTTTCCACATCCACATCTTGCATTGCCTTGTTATAATGGGATGGAAACAATCTTTTCAGCTGCTACACTACTAACTTTTGTTACTTTTAGCTAATCTCAGGGCAGTTTGTAACTATATGCATTAAATGTGTAAATCTACTCCTCCTAAAACGTGCATGTGTGTACCTGTGTGTTGGATGGGGACTTAACTCCCAAGTCCTCGCTGGGCTCATTGCAGCCCCAGCACATCTGGAAAGGGTGAAGACAGGAGAAATGTGATTTCTCCCCTCTCAAAATTGATGGAATGCATCATCCATGCGTTTCCAAGGGAGAGCACTGGATTCGAATGAGTAACTGGCTTTCCTCCTCAGCTTTCTCCTGAAAGAAAAGCAGCAGTCTCCTCATGGTGCTAACATGAATAAAAAGGCATCCCCGGACAAAGGAGAGGCCTGTGGGCCTTTGCCCCACCTTGCAGATTAATGCTGGAAATAGCCCTTTATCACAGTCAGAGAGGCATGGGGGAGTTTTCTTTGGTTTGGGTTTGGGGTTTTTTTCAGACATCCTGTCACCTCGTGATTTCCCATCATGGTACAAACTTTGCTGTTTAGCAGAGTTTGTACTCGTCTCGCTTTTGGGCAATGAGTCTCTCCCTTAGGAGGCCGGAAGGCCACTGTTGTTTTCTCTGAATATTAATTTCTAGTGGGAAAGGAAGGTCTTGCAGGGCAGTCTTGACACGACGCTCTTCTGCTGCTGTCTTGTCCGGGAGGCAAAACATCACAGTGGGGTGCTGGGCACAGAGCTGCCCTCCCTCTGCACAAAGACAGCAGAGACCCATCTTCAGGCCAAGGCTCGTCCTCGCTATCATTTCTCTGGCTCCAAGATACTCACGGATATAGTGGCAGAGACAGATAAATCCTAAAGTCAGGCATGTAGCTGGATGAAACTGCCTTAAGGGAAAAAAAGCCCAAGTTTGTAGGTGGAGCATAAAAGGGTAAGCATGCACCTTTTGTCCTTGGTATTGAAACCCTAGTTAAATCTGAGTTTAAGGGGAAGGGAAAAAAAAAAAATGAAGCCATTTTGGATTGAGATAAACACTTGTGGTTTCATTATCATCTGCTGAACATGCGTAGAGTGGTTGTTACACAGCTTGAGAGAGAGAGAAACCAGTGTGAAGTTAGGAAAAAAAATCAGGGTATATCTTCTTCCTCCTTTGTAGATACATACTTCAATAATTTATTGGAAATGGACATTATATGGTACAGATGGGGCTTTGCCCAAACATAAAAGGTAGATGCTTTCTTTCCACTGATCTTCTGCAGGGAGATAATGTTGCTTCTCTTCAGGGTTCATTTTTTGATGCTTTTGAACAGTGCTGTGGCCATTTAAATTAATAGACTTGCATAAGCTGTTAGCAGGTTTTTTTGGTCTGGTGTTGTGGTATTCCCCAGTGTATCCAGAAGATTTGAGACGGCAGCTCCCAACTAATAGTGAGTGTACCAAAAACCGTGATGGGTACAGCATGAGAAGCTGCTTCACCATCTTTGCTGCTAAAAGGAAAGACCATGGGAGACTTTGATCCCCTTGATAGATATCAGGGGACTCCAGCTGTCCCTGTACTGAACCTTTTTGGAAAGGAATTGGTGTGAGAGCATGAACATGCAGTGTGTTGAGCAACTCACCCTTACCTGCCAGAATGAGAAAATAGGATGACCCCAAGATGATTCCCCTGATTGATTTCTGTGCTGTGTGCAAGCAAAATCCCTCTTTACCGGGGACACATTCAGCAGACACTCGGCACCCTCCGTATCTTTCAGCATTTAAAAGATCCTGCCTGTTAAAGCAGAGCACAGGAAATGGAAGCCATTAAATGCATGTGACAGTGTTGTGACCAGGAGAAGGACAGTGGTAGGGAGAGAGGCACAGGCACGCAACTGCCAGCATCTTGAGGAAATGCTTGTTTGTTTGTCCTTTTTTCCAAAGCCCTTCGGCCGTGCAAAGGGAAGCGGCGGCAGAGATGTAAACAGGAAGCCTGGCTGCAGGGAGAACAAAGTAGGGGTTAGGAGATGCACACAGTTGGCCAGAGGAAACCAAAGGTACTGGTGAGAAGTCTCTGCCTGCTCTAGGAGTTAAATAATAAAAGCAGTAAGCTAAGAAATGGAATCATAGAACCACAGAGTGATTTGGTTTGGAGGGGACCTTAAAACTCAGCTTGCTCCAAAGCCCCTGCCGTGAGCAGGGGACATCTCCTATTAGACCAGGTTGTTCAAAACCCCATCCAACCTGACCTTGAACACTTCAGGAATGGGGAATCCACAGCTTCTCTGGGCAACCTGTGGCAGTGCCTCGCCACCCTCTGAATAAATAATTTATTTTTAATATTTAACCTAAACCTGCCTTCTTTCATCTTAAGGCCATCCCCCCTTGTCCTACCACTGCATGCTCTTGCAGTTAATGCTGGATGTCCTGATCCAAGGCAGGCCTGGTGACACTGTAGTACCCTTTGCAGGAGGGGAAACCCACCTTGTGTTTTTTCTGTGCTCTGAAGAATGCAGAATAATAAATACAGAATAAGAATGCAGAATAAAATAATTCCCACATTACTAAAAATGAAAGTGGAATCATAAGCGTTAATTGTCTCCCTTTAAGTCTATAAAATAGCAGCTTGTTCCCAAGAACACTGAAAAGATGAGCTGGACAAGGTACATTTTGAGGGCAAGATAATGTTTTACCAGCACTGACAGAGAAGCAGAGTGATCCTGAAAACTTAAGCTGGTTACTTCAAGTTGCTCACTGGCAAAACAGGGAGCTGGCTGACAGGAATTGCAGTCAACATCAGATTGGAGAGTATGAAGCTGGAGGTGGTCAGCACAATTTTATGGGGAGTTTTCAGTGATTTTAAGAACGTAGGTGGATGAAGGTTATCATAGCCTGGTGTCTGCCTCTTGGTCTGCAGGTGGTTTTACCATGGAATATTGAGTTGTGGCGTGGGGCTTTCCAGAACATAGTGCCAGCCCTCAGAGAGCAGTAAAGATGATTTGAAATCTAGAGGGAAGAAACTGGAGAAGACACAACGTGATATATCTGGTTAAGGATGTGCATAATTCATCTGAGAATACTTGCATGGTAAAAAAATTTTATCCTAAAGAAAGGGAAAGCAAAGACGCAGTGGTTGAAAGACTCAGATGTAAGTACTAAGTATTAAAGTACAAAATAAAAAGGGAGGAGCAAGGCCTTGGTTTTTCAGTAGCTTGCTTTTTAAACCAGTTTCCTATCAAGAAAATGAAAGTTTGCAGCGTGCCCTGTGATGACAGAGGCCACGTCACACAAGTAAGGCAAAGTACAGGGTTAGATTTCCTGGAGTATATTACAGCTGTTTGTCCAGGTATCAATTAGGAGCCATGGAGGAAGGGTTTAATTAGAAGAAAAGCACATGAGGCTTTTCCGGCCTGGAGGAGCTCGGTGCATGTCATTTGTGTAACCTCTTTTCTGGTCATGGATGTTTATTTGGAGTCGAGTAAGACGCTCTTGGCGCTTTCCTTTGATCTGTCTGCGGGGAAAATGAAATCCATATGGCCTCCACCCAGATCCTGACTGGAAATACCCATCTATGCTGGGGTCATTTTTTGTTGTCCTACATATGTACAAAGGTCCATTCATCTATGAGAATGACATTCAAAGTAGGGAAAACATGGTGATGATATGTAGGGAGGAGCATTTCGGTGCTCCTGGAATGTTCAGCAGCCTAAAGCGTATCATGAAATGTCTGAAGTCCTTCCTAAGGATCTGCTTTTGTGCCCTTTTTCCTATTTTTGCCGTGCTTCCTGCTCTTCCCTACAACACAGCTTAATGAACTCGATATTCAAGAGAGCTTTGTGGACAACAGGGACAGCATAAGTGCAGCGAGTGTATCTCAAGTGCTGGGCGTAAAACTACACTGACCATGTCTGTGAAGTCTTTTGTTAGGGCTTGTTGTTTGTTTGGAGGGCGTTTGATTGTTTGGGGGTTTTGTTTGTTCTATTTCGGATTTTGTTATTTTTTTAAATTTAAACAAAAATGGTGAAAAGCGGCCTTCTTTCCCTCTTGCAAGGCACAGCAAGCTGTGTTCAGGCAATACTGCTGTGGTTAATCTCAAATGCTGCACTTAAGGTAGGTTACCTGGTGTTCCCAGAGGGTGAGGCGTAACAAGGTTCAAAATGGACCCGGGACTGCAGATACTCAGACACCTCACACTGCACTGGAATTGTGCGCTGAGACATCTTCGTGCCCAGTTCACAATAGCCAGGGCTCTGTTAATGTTTTGCTGCAGAAGTTCAGCCCATTGACATGGCTGCTGTTAGCAAGGTGACTGAATTTTCGTTCTCCTCACCGCAAGTACTCCAGCAGCTGCAGTGAAAATCGGCTCCCCTTGCTCCAGCCACTGTCTTAGCTCTTGGAACTGTGCTTGCAGTTGGCTGGCAGGCAGCAGAAGGCAGATCCACCACCTCGCTGGCTCTCCAGGTGCAGTGTTTACTTTAGATTTCTAACAGCAGAGCTCTGTAGCAGCACGAATTTTGCTGGGAAGTGGGGAAAATGTTCATGTGTTGGCACAGCCACTCACCAATCCATGTTAGGAATTGCAAGAAAACTTTGGAGGATATTTCACTGTAGCACCGAGCTAGTAGTTTGTAATCTACTGGAGTAGAGTTTGTAATCTACTGGACTGGGCGGTATTTAAGGGGAAAAATAATAAATATTTTAATAATAATGTTTTTTAAAAGTGCGGCAGCACTGCCAGTCTTGGAACTGAGGTTTGTTAGCTTAGCCTTAAGGTTAAAGAACATGTGCAAAGGTGAGAACCCAACCAGTGAGTGATTCAGTTGATGCTGATCCAGTGACTTGATATCTACTTCCCTTTGGAGAAAACCCTTGGGAGCAGGGCTCGAAGCCAGCTGAATGAGCTGGTGGTTCTTCTCAACTGATGCAACAGCTTCTGGATGTAGACAAAAGGCAAGGGCATTATTTCAATCCCTATGGATTAAGCATGCTGTAACATTTGTAACAGAGAGCTTTCTTCTGTCTTGCAGTTTCACACAGTGTTTGTCCCCACCCTGCTCCTGACCCTGGGCAGAGCAGCAGCTTTGCAGAGGTTACCCACAGCAGCTGTGAGACTGTGGTACCTGTACAGTGTGGTGGCTTTTCTATGTAATTTGTCATACTGGAGCTGTTAATGTTGCTCATCTGTAAGAACCTTCCGATGGTCCCAAGTCTCTCTGTCCGCTGAGCCTTGAGTTTTTAGGAGGACCAGTGGCAGGATGATCTGCAGACCAGCAGGAAGGCAAGAAAACAGGAAAGCTTTGGGGAGACGTAACTGCTCAAGATGTTGTTTCAAAAACCCGATTACAACACCGCTTATTCAAGGATAGTTTTGTCTTACACAGGGCGGCTAATTTCATCTTCCCTCATCCCTTGGGAGGAAAGCTTTAAAAACTGGACTCGCAGCAAAAATTGCCAGGCAGCTTTCTTGAATTTTTCTGGCTGACATTGCTTGGGACTTGTGTGCTGAGTTCTTGCTGGAGACAGATGAGGATTGAGCTGAAGGGTGCTGCATTAAGCATTTGAAGGTAAAAGCAGTGTTGCTGCAGAGCTTGAAGAAGAAAGTGAAGTGGCAGATTCTGGCGCATCTGGATAGGATGAGGTGCGGACTGGGGAAGTGCAATTAAAACCTAAAATCCACCCACCCATTATTTTTAATTACTTGCATAGCATGATACTCTGGCTGATGAGTTAACCCATTGGTTGCAGATGCGCTTCTACCAACACACACTGTCCTTTGGCCATTAAACTAAAGACCTTTAGAGAAGCAGTGAACAAATGTCAGAATGTCATAGAATCAAAATGGTTTGGATGGGAAGGGACCTTTAAAGGCCATCTAGTCCAGCCCCCTCTGATGTCCCAGCATCCTCCATTCAGCCTGGTGTCTGCTCACTGAAGCTGGGTTCAAGCTTCCTTGGTCCTTATCTTGACATTTCCGTGGTCCGAGCATGAAGTTTTCAGCAGCACCTGTGATTTTTAGGTGGTCAGTGTCTGTCAAGTGGGGATGCAGCTTTCCTCTGCAGGATGCTTGCAGGCAGCATCACCTCAGTCACCATTCTCTACCTTGGGGGAAAAAACAAAGGGATTTTTGCCCCAAATCAGGGTTAAAACCGTTTGGATTTTAGGCAGACAGAAGCAGCTGAGCCTGGAAACACTTAGTTAGCTTTCTTCTCCCCTCCATTCTAATCATCAGCATAGATCAGTTCAGAAGCTGGGCAGGTATTTTTAGAAGCTGCTTTCAGAAACCCTAGTGTCACAATTTTTATTCTTGTTACCGGTACTGAGGCATTTCTTGAGCAACATTTCTGCTTTATCAAGAGGGAGGTAGGGGGTCATTGTAGAACTTGTGGGGACACCCCTGGCTGAACAAGGGGTTCCAGCAGTTGTGAGAGGTTTGAGCAGCAAGGGAGCGTTTGAGATGCAGCGTCCAAAACCAGGCTGGTGCGCAGGGATGTCAGTGTTGGCACTTCAGTTGCGTGGACTGCCGGCAAAGCTGGGGTGTACGAGGATTTACAGCTGATACCTAGGAGATACCAACTCATTGCCCGCTGGAAGTATTTAAAACCCCATTAAAAGTCGTGATGGAGGCAGACCCATCGGAAGGCCCGAGTGCTTCCTCCAAGTTGAGTTGTTTGGACCCTTTGTCCCAGCGCTGTGTTGGCAGCTTTTGGGAATGAAGTGCTGACGGGCTACCTGAGGAAATAACACCTGCGTTCAACTTTGGACCTGTTTGCTGCGCGGGTGACGGGCCGGGCAGCACGTTTGCCCCCACACCCCCGTCATGAATGACTTGGCGGCAGTTGTATGGCAATTATTTTATTTTTTTTTTTTTTTCCCCCTAGCCTATAACCAGGGTGGGGAGACACAAGGATCTTTGGTCGCTGTTGCCTTGCGAGGCAAGGGAGGATATTGCAGTGAGTAATGGTCCGGCTGGGGCTGTACTGTGCGGAATACCTCTGGGATGACTCACGCCGCACAATGCAGCACATCCCTCAAGGAGCCTGAATCACGCATGGGGGGAAGCCAGCTGGGACTCGGGGTAACCAGCACAGCCAGGGAGGCAATGGTGCTAAAACGGAGCAGGGAAGGTTTAAAATGCAGAGGAGATGGCATCCCCCAGCAGGTAAGCGTGCTCTGGCTGCGCGTAATTCCCTATTTTTTTACTCTTGGGGTTCTTTTTCCTCCGCCTTCCCCCCATCTGCCCCCACAACCCTTCGGAATATTGTCTAAATCAGCATATAATTTATCACTGAATATGTATGAATTCTTCTGTGAAATACGCGTTTCATTTATGGTTACATACCAGGTTTTTTCTCAGCACTAATGGTTTAACATTCACCCTTTCTTTAAATACCAGTAGGAAAAACAGATGCTGCCTGGGAAGCTGCTTCCCTTGATGTCCCTCTCCATGGACATTTGATGGAGTAGGGGATTTATAAAAAAGGTTGAAGGCAAAAACAATGTGCATGCTGGTTTGTTTTTTTTTTTGGCTGGATATAGCCAAGAATGTCTTCTTTTCTTTATTATGTTCATTTATCTGGCAAAAGATGAAAACCCTTTAGATTTAGACTGCAGTTATACTGCTTACTCCCTCACCCCTCCTCTGATACAGACCCAGCTGGAACTGAGTCACAGAATCATTTTAATTTTTTAATATTTGCAAAATATTATCTACTCTTCATAGTTACAACACACGTGTCATTGAGGATGTTTACAGAGGGATAAATATAGTTGTAGTCTCCACGGATCAAAATGGAGGAGAGTGGGGGAAAATTCAACTTCCTTTGGGTGATTTTTTTTCTTTGTAAACTTTGAGTTTACAGGAATACTCTGTATATGTTTGTCTGCAGACATAATAATTTTCCTGAAATGCAGTTTCTGTGGTTATCAGTTGAGGGGCTTTTTGCTAAGTACTGCTGTCCATTAGCTAATATAGGGATAGCAGTTACAGAGTCGATTTGTTAGGAAAAAAAAATTAGGGAGAACTTGGTTGTGATTTTTTTTGTTTTTTTCTGAGGTGGAGGGAATCCATTTGGGATGCAGATCTTATGAATATACCTGTTTGGCTAACTAAACTTTTACGTGTTTTTTGCTTATCTTACATGTGATATAAAACAAATACTATCTGTCATGCAACAACAATTTATAACTCATTACTGTAAATGATAGCACTGATTAGCTTCCTTGTAATCTGTTAATATTTTGTACTCTTGCATGAAAATAGGAGGACTTGAGGCTGCAGCTCTTGCCTGTACTGCATGAGGTGCAGGGCAAATTATTCAAATGTATTATGCTGCCCCTTTTAACTTTTCAAGACGTTCCACCATGTGCAGCTATAACCATTTATTGCAAAATTGATCCATTCACCAGATTTGAAGGAAAGTCTTTTTTAAGAGATTTCATTGAATGGTTGCTCATTAAAAGTTTTGTCATTAGTATGTGTGTCCCAGTGATGTCATTGCTGCCTTTTAGGAAAAAAAACAAAACATTGTTTTGGGTATTTTTGTAACAAGCTTTGCTGTGGCTTTTGATAGCTCCAACACAGTTTCAACAACGTTACAGAAATGCTTCAATACAGACACAAGTCATAAGTTAATTTGCCCCAGTGCCGTTAAAATGTCATTTTAATTCAATATTGTTTGTGTAATAAGGTAATTTCTGGGGAGAGACTTTAAATTCCATGTGCTGGAGCTGCATCAGTGGATCTTTCCTTGCCTATCAGCATGCTTGTAAGCCAGCTTTTTTTCCCTAAAAAGCTGCTTCCAGTTCATTTGAGGTTTTGCCCACGTGTACAGCACTTTGTGGCGATCGCTGGGCAAGTCTGGCACAGGAAAGGATGTTATGTTGGCCAAAAAAATGGATTTAGTCCATGCAGGACTGCATAATATGTATATTTTTGAATATATATATGTATGTATGTATTTCAGGAATGAATTTTCATGTACTTCCTGGAAGGATCTGAACTAATTACAGGATGATGAAATCCCATTTGAGCTAGTTAGGATAGAGCTGTTTCTCGCAAACTCAATAAAATCAGCCTTAAATGTTGAACAAACGTTTTGGTGAAAGGCTTCCTTTGTTCCTCTCTGCCTCGGCATTTAAGGGAGATGTGGAGGCGGGCGGCTGGGTTGTTGCAGGTGTCTTGGTTTCTTGAGAAGTCCTTTTTCTTCTGGAAGGGAAAAAAAAAATAAAAAACCCAAACCAAACAAAACTGCTATTAGTTTTTCCTGTGGAGGATTTTTGGATGCGCTGCAGGGCTGGAAGCAAACCCAGGCTTGCCGAGCACTGGCTGTGGAGTCCTGACCCCTCTTCATTTTGCCTTTGGGGCTGCTCTAGGCTCTACCAGCATCTCTGGAGCGAGGAATGTGGAGACTGAATTGTTTGTATTTACCCTGGATGCGTGGAAACTAAAATTTCCCAGGTGCCCTTTCATTCTGGTGGTATTTGATTTGAAATCCAGAAAAATACAGGTTGCAAATTGGTTATACAAGAGTTGGGTTACAGGTATAGTGGTTTTTTGTTCCTGGTATGATGCAGAGGTGAGGGCAAGGAAAACTTTCGGGAGGTTTTCCATGGTTTTCTTCAGATTCCGTTCTAACATTTGATCTGGCCAGAGAGACACAGATGTCTATTTTCCTTGGTGATACTTCATGAAAAAGTTTCAAACCTGCTGGAATCTGAATGCTATGGAAATACCGACTTAATTCGCTATAGCTGCATGCACTCTGAAGGTTTTTTTCAAACAAATTGGTAAGTTAGGATTTGAAGAAGAAAATGCTGGTTATAATCTGCAGATAGGTCACCTGTGCTGGAAGGTTCACAGACCGACCAACAGGTCAGGGAAGTGGGACTCCAAAAATAGCAGCTTTTAATGTCTTCACCAAAATGTCCCTGCTTTTTCTGGCTGTGGGATGAACTGCAGAAAGGAGCCTCACAGTATAACTTGCGGCAGTCAACCTGGGCAGAATGTGATGGCTTTAACTCCAGCTGTTGGAGCTGCTGAGGCAGGGAAAATACCTGGCACTGGGCAATACATCCAGGTCAGCCAGAGACAGGTCATGCCCCAGTAATCCTAAAGTTGCGTTTGTTTGGATCCAAGTAGTTTTAAATTGTCTTTATGTGCCTGGTTCAGCTGAGCAGCCTGACCTGCTGTTGCGTTAGCAGCCTCCTGAAACCTGGGATCTGGGAATGTCGATGCATGGATTAAAAGACAGAAGTCCATAATGTTGAAACCCAATTTTTCCGAGACCTGGATCTCTCCTTGCCTTGTAAGATGTAGAGTTGAGAAGGGAGGGAAATACCGAAGTGCCTTATGGCAGCAATAGTGTGGAAGTTTATAAGCTTGTGTTTTGGTCAAGTAGCTTGGCTAGAGGGAAGAATATTACTGAGTTTGGAAGGTGTCTGGGAAGTGTTTTAGATGCTAAATGTGACTTTAAAAAGAAGTAGTAAATGTGGTGGGTTAGACTACTTTTTTTTCCCCCCTTGGGATTTTTAGACATCTCGGATGGTATTTCCAGTTGCTGCTTTGGAAGCAAAGTGGAAAAGAAGAGCAGCTGGTGGCAGGGAGTTGTCTGCTTTGACCCTCCTTTTATGAAGACAGTGGTGAAACTAAAGCCTTAACTAAGGAGTGAATTGTGTGCTTATTCCTGGATGCAGGAGTGCAGCCATAAGCCCTCACCAGCCATACAGGGGGCTCGTGGCTTTGTCCCCCACGGGTGTTGCTGGAGGTGATGTGGTT
This sequence comes from Donacobius atricapilla, assembly GCA_013397315.1. Taxonomy (NCBI): domain Eukaryota; kingdom Metazoa; phylum Chordata; class Aves; order Passeriformes; family Mimidae; genus Donacobius; species Donacobius atricapilla. Next base: position 50,184 of record WBMY01012083.1, read on the forward strand.
TATGTCTGAGAGCGCAGGGTGATGGCAGCCCCATGTGCACATGGTGGGGGACAGCACTCCTGTCAGCCTCAAGTGTCACCTGTCTCTTAGACACACAAATGCTTTGTGAGTTGGACTAGAGATACCCAAACCAGGGTTCCGTGATGACAGAGGTAATATTCAGTCACTTCTTCTGTGTCCTCTGGAAGAGCAATTATACGCACTCTGTTTTACTTTTATGGATACATATGCATACCCACAAGCTATAATTTTTAAAGAGTTCTCTTTTCCTTCCAATAAAAACAATGTGTGCTTTTCGGCCCTACCTTTACTCCCCAAGTTCATTCTGTTTCTTTTTTTTTTTTGCTCAGGGTGGGGCAGGCAGACAACCTGGAGCAGCCCTCTGGAACATGCTGGCTGGCTGCCATGCAGCTGGGTAATCCCTTCAGATACTTTCTTCCCAAGCTTTTAAGGCTGTTCAAGACAAATCTGTAGGGTTAAGATAGCATTTAAGAGCATAATTAAGAACAGTTTGCATGAAATGCATAGCGTGTAGGCCATAAACCCAACAATTAGGGCAGTCTTAAAAGTTTCAAGGATCCAATAAAACACAGGGAACTAAGGCTACTGTGGGGTTTTCTCTACTTGTTTCATTTTTAGCTATCATTAATTGTAATGGACCAAATATTTTCATGTACCTCATTAACCATTTTTTGTAAAAGAGTCAAATTGCAGTTGCCATGATAAAAATGCCAGAGGGATGGCTTGAATGTGGTTGTTCTGCTACTCTTAAAGAGTAGCAGAAAACCTTACTCTGCGCCAAGGTTTCATCGGTGGCACACACATGGTTTTGCAGATCGCTCCTCTGCTCCTCAGGGTCTGGAGCACTTGGAACCAGCCAGAGCCTTGATGCAGTCGCGTAAAATTAAATAGCAAAGAAAATAAACAGCTTTTACACTAAGGAAGCGAGATCCTTATATGGAACTGAAATATTTGAGTACCTCCCAAGTATTTATCAACACTGGCATGAGGGAAAGAAGCATTGCCTATTCTAGGCTTGTGGATGGAAACAGCAGGCAGGATTTAGACATAGAAGACCAGAGGAAGCTGTGTGTAGCCTTGAAAATTCAACGCGCAGCCTCTGAGTCCTAATCCAGTGATTAAACCAAGATGTCAAGCCCTCAGAACCCTTAACCACCTCCTTTCCTTTTATCTTTTCCTTCTTTTTTCCCCCCAAGTCCCTTGGCACAGGCTGGGCTTCGGGAAACGTGCCCGTGGCTGGAGCAGAGTTGGGGACAGCGCTCTGCAGGGAGCCCGGCGTCACTGGTGACTTTTGATCGTGCAGGAAAGCCTGCCAAGGGATTACGTTAATTGAGCCAGAGCTCTGCCTGCCCTGCCAAAGGTGAACCCTTCTGCTGGACAAGGCTCTTGGCTAATAGGGGAGCAGAGGTCATCTTGTGGGGGTAGGGGGATGGAAACTCGATTTTGTGGCTTAATATATTTAGGGAGGTTGGTCTTCGGGATGGGAAGAGCACAGTTTAAGTGGTGTTCTCTCGGCGTGTGTTGGCAGAGTTTGTAAGGGCCACGGCTTGTGGATAGATGGGGATATGAAGAGGAAAACCATGTGGGTCTGTGCCCCACCAGCCTGTCATTGTAATGAGCCGGGATAGGCATGGCACCAAAATTTAATGTATAGGTATCCGGTAATACTCAAATGTAATTACAAGTCCAGAGAATTCACTGAGAGGTGATGGAAATGTGTAAATAACTGTCAGTAATCACAAAGTACTGAGTAGCTGCTTCTTGCTTAATTTTCCTTTAAGTGGACAATTTCTGCAGCAAAATAACTGAAGGCAACATTACTTTTGCCACAGCCAAAGGCTCCAACTGCTGACATAAAAGTGAATGGTAAATCCTGCAGGAAGCTGTATTGCCAGTGGCAATTTTCAAGTGTGGAAGGAGAAGCAGCAGTTTCTCTGGATGACTTTTGCGGGAGGAGAGGAGGGAAGGTCGTATTGAGCGGCTCTGACTTCAGAAGAGAGCTAAAAATAAGTCCAAAAAGGATCCTTGGGGAATAGTAGAAAGATATAGAAACATATAGTTGGCTTTCTTTTTACTTCATCTGCTAATTGCTAATCCTTATAGACCATATGGGAGAGGTACAGAGAAGAAAACAAAAAACTGTCTTGGATGGAAGCAGCTCAATTTTTGCACAGTAGGAAATTAGATCAAGTATTTTGCTTATTTCTGAGTGTCAGGAAGTCAGGAGATTAAAGCTGCCACTGTAAAATCTAGAAACGGGTTTTCATTAAAAAATAAAAAGGTAACTGGATCCATTTATAGACACACTTGCCCTGTTTACTGTACCAGGAAGCTGCTTTAAGGACTCGAGCAAAAATATTCTTAAAAACGTAGTTCCGTGAATACCTTGTGTGTGTCAGCTGTATCAGATTGGAAAGCTTTTTATCAGCCTCTGCAAAATACTCAGGGCAGCAGGGAATGAACTTCTAGCATCTGTGCACTGCCATCATTGTGTAGGTCCAGTGAGGAAGTTGGCATATCCATAAAATGAAGGCCGTGGAGAGAAAGTCGCAGCATGTGTTTTGTGAGATCTGTGTAGCTGCAGAAGAGATAAGCTGGTCCCAGAAGATGCTCCCTGCTTCCTTTGGTTTGTCCTCAAACTGCCTTTAGGTAGGATCCATGAGATGAGGCTGCTTGCTTAGATTGGAGATCTGGTCATGGTAGAGAAAGGGAAGCTCGGGATTGACGTGTTAGCACCTGAAACTGCTGCAAAAATAGTCTGAAAATGAGGCAGTTTTACCTGGTGCAGGGTGAAGAGAGCTACTGCTGCTTGTCATGCTATGCAGGATGCTGGGAAAATATCTGGATACAGGGAGGAATTTCTTTCCGTAAAGGATGATACCTGCCATTTTGAAAGGCTGCCTCTTGGAGCCCTCTGTGTTGATCTTCCTTCTCCCGGTGAGGTCACCTGGTGTCCTGGAGATGGACAGTCCCTGGGCACTCTCCTTTGCATGTCCCTTTTTCTCGCTCCTGTTGGGGCTTTTCTGCTTCTGAATGACCCTGGTGATGTCCCCAGTAGATGATGGAGCACCTTGCTTTGTGGAAAGGGTACTGGAGGTGGCCTGGAGTCTCTGTGGGGGCTCTTCTGAACCTTTGTGCTGGCCATCTGGATCTTAGCTGCTTCCAAAATAGTTTCTGATGAGGTTAGGATGCTCAGCCTTTCAAAGCCCTGTGAAGTGCTAGTGAAACTGTTTCAGGGACATGGTATGATCCTGATGACCTGAGCTGATTCCCATCTCCTTTTATCTGAGGTACTAGCTGGAGCCACATTTGTGGGGTTTTCCCCATAAAACTGTCCCAGATGTGGAGGAATTTCAGTGTCATCTTCCAAAGCCCACTTCACATATTTGATAACAGAAACCTTGAAACACTCTTTCATGGGTTATTTGAGCTCCGTGTGTTCTTCCAGCACTTCGGAGCCCTGGTGCCCCAGTGTGGGAGTTCACCTTGGGGTGGTACCTTGTTGGAGTCCAGGGCAGGTGGAAAACCCCTCAAACTGCCCTGGGGGGTCCCACACCCTGGCNGTACCTGGGTCACCCCACTCTCTTGGTCCCCCTCCCTAGCTGCAGGAGGGCAAGAGCATCAGGGGGACCGTGGGTTGTTCGAACTGTGTGTCGACATCTGGAAACCTGGCAGGTTCATTCCTTGTAGCCTTTGCTGCGGTGGCTGGAGTGTTCCAGGCCGTCCACGGCCGAGGTGGACGTCCGTGCCGGGCAGAACTTCTCCGTCGGGGTCAGCGCGGCGCCGCCGGAACGCCGCCCTCGGGAAGAACCGCCGCGATGCGCCCGCCACGCTCACGAAAGGCTCTGTTTTTTGTTTTGTTGCCGTTGCAGTGACAGCTATATTGTGCGAGTCAAAGCTGTGGTTATGACCCGAGATGACTCCAGTGGGGGATGGTTGCCGCAAGAAGGAGGCGGCCTCAGTAGAGTTGGCGTCTGCAAGGTCACGTACCCGGAGGGCAATGGAAGAAGTGGATTTCTAATCCATGGTGAAAGGCAGAAAGACAAACTGGTAATAGACCCTAATTCAACTTTTGTCTGTTCTTATGAGAATTATCCCACATCTGTTGCTATTGTATTCTTGTGCGAGGTTGTTTTTTGGTTCATTTTTTTAATATACAAAAAAACAGGCATGTGCAAGTAATACCAGATTGGACAAAAAAAACCCCAGTTCTCATCTAGAATTGCCATCTTTTGCTACCTAGGCTGGCGTGATGCCATCTGGAAGGAGCAGGTAAATTTTTGACATCCACGTGCAAAGATCCCCTTTGAATGAAAGAGGGCCTGTGGGTTTTTTCTTTTTTTTCTTAGACCTAGTGCGGGGGTAAGTGAGAAGTGAATTGAAGTGTAAAGAGCCCATGAAGCCAGTCACATTGCACTGAGTAATGCAGTGCAAGCCTTTTAAAAGGGTCATGAATTATTTATGCTGCGTGCTGTTCAAGGTTTGAACAAGCTGAGTGAGAATATGAAGACAAGTTGTCTCTTATGAATTGACACACTTGGTTTCTCCTGGTAGCTGTTTATCTAAAAAGGAGATCTCTTCTATCCCTGCACAAATCAAATTAATAAAGCCTTTTTCTGATTTCCAGGGGCCACTTGAAATGTTATCGTTTGTTATCTTGTTTTTATATATTTGATTCTTCTGAAATGCTCTCCTGTGAAGATATGGGCTAGCTTAAAAGCAGCACTTCCTCCACAGGCTCAAAAAATGCATTATTTGAGTCAGAAATGATCTTGCTTTCAGAAAGATGGATGTTTTAAAGCTGTTTCAATTATGGTTTGTCTTTCGCAATGCTGTTTTGCTTAGGATGCTTTTTTTGACGTTATTTGGGAGCCATGCCTATGGTTTTGAGGGGTGGAGTAAGGCATGACAAGCCATTCCTGTTGTCCCTGAGCATCACACTAGAGATGATTTTTGGCACAGCAGAACTTGAGATGAGTGTCTGGCTGGGGGTGAACAATTTAAAAACAGTGAGGGGAGTGTTGCAGCACCTCCTAAATCTGCTGCTGGTGGATAAAATTTCTGTTGAGCAAAATTACTGGGGGAAGAGGTTCTCCTTCCTTCTGAGCCCCCATTGCTAGCTTAACCTGTGCCCCACTGGGTCCAAAACACGCTCCTGGGGTAAGGAACGAGCGCCTACTCAAAGCAAAAGATGAATGTGCAATGGTTTTGAGAACAATTACCGTGTCTGGTGTTTATTAGTCATAATTTGGTAGGGAAGGATGTTCCCCTATGCGAGGCGTGACTTGGCTTGCTTTTTTTATGTCCAGCCTGAGACGGTGCTGGCTGTGTCCTTGGGGTGGGAAAAGTGACTTTGCTCCTCTTCCGGGGCTCACGCCCTCCCAGGTGGTGCTGGAGTGCTTTGTGAAGAAGGACCTGGTGTACACGAAGGCCAACCCCACCTTCCACCACTGGAAAGTTGACAACAGAAAGTTTGGGCTCACTTTCCAAAGCCCCGCTGACGCCCGAGCCTTCGACAGAGGAGTGAGGAAAGCCATCGAGGACCTCATCGAAGGTAGCGTGGGGGTGGATGGACACTTCCACCCTTGGAAGAGTGGGCAGGGGCTTTGAGTCAGGGAGCTGGGAAGAGGGATGTGTTTGACATCAGTTCTTGGGCTTGAAGGTCTCTTTTACACGTGTCCAAGTGCAGTTGGGGCCCTTATCCTGCAGTGAGCAAGCCCCAGCTTTTAAGAATTGAGTTTTCTCATCCCTCAGAGGAGATTAGGTGTTTCAGTCAAGTATTTTTCAATCCTGTCTGTCCAGACTTCTCCCCCTTATTTATCATCAAGTTTGTTGTTACTGCTTTTTTTTTTTTTTTGATAGGCTTGGATTTCACACTAGTGATGGCAACTCAGACAGCCCAGGCTCTTTATTTGCAATCAAATCTCATTTTACCGAGTCGTTGTTAAATCATAGGATTTAATCCCTGCCTGGAGTTGAATAAAACTTTGGTTTGTTTTTGGTTTTATTTTGCAGTAATTAGTTTTGTCTGCATCCTCTTAGTTGAATGGTAGTTCTTGAAGTCTTTGTTGTGTTTTGGGGTGTTGTTTTTTTAATTCTGTAAAAAACGCGTTTGAATTGTCTGTGCTTTGAAGTTGCCATAAATTTTTCCTTTTCACATTTCATTGCAGTCAGGCGATCACAATACAGCTGTAATTCAAATGTACTTTATTTTAATGAAATTTGAGTCTTCGTGCATTTTTTTCCTGATTTTTTTTTAACCGTACTTTATGTAGGGACTAAGGAGTCCAAAGCCTTTTGCCTTCTCTACCAGTGTGACCAGGGTATTTTTTTATACAGATGGTACATTTTCTGAGGATACCAGCTCAGATATATGTATAGATGTGTATTCTTCTTGGGAGCGTTGGTTCCATAAGACAGCTTAATGATCTGGATGGCCTGTCCTTGCTTTAACGTGAACATGGTAAATACTGAGAGAGAATTAATCCCCCAGGGCTCCTTGCTGGTAAATACCTCATCAGTTAGAGGAAGGATGTTCTCCAGTTCGTTTGCTTTTTTTCTGTACCATTAACATTGAGAAGTTAAAGGTAGACTTTCTTCCTTCTTCTTGTTAAAACTATGAAGCATTTTGAGTCACAAAAGTGATGTTTTATGTAAGTGGCATGGGATTGTGCAAAGTTTCAAGGAGATGATAGCTCAGCTGTATTGAGTAGTATTTTAGAGATGCCGATACTTGGCAACTCCTGTTTTGCTCTTGATCCATTTTACAGTGGAGGTATTTCAATCAACTTCTGCTGAACCTCAGATACTTCAAAATCAGCAAATCTATACTTGTCCCATTAACAGTACAGGCTGATCCTCATGAATGTGTTCCTCGTTAACTTCCAAATAAGGCTTTCTGAATGAAGAACAATAACTTGCTCAGCAAACACAGCGTCGGGCAGTGGATTTCATTTGTCATTCATTCTTTATTCACATACTTGATCAAATTCAACAGGTAGCATTAAGCACAACTAAGTGTGCATTCAGAGCTTCACTTCATGAAATCACTGCTTTATTGCGGATATTTAACCAATAGTTTATTCCCTGTAGGATCAGAAGTTTGGGGCACAGGTACAAGAACCCTATGCAGCTCCACAGAGCTTCAGCTTTTTTTCATTTTAAAACTTAATGTAGCAAATGGCACAAATGTTTCCACATTATTCAGTGTTTCAAGTGGGCTTTCACACTTAGCTCTGCACATCTTCATGATGATGCAACTGAGAGCAGCCAAGGCTGGTGCCAGCAGCATTATATAAAACACGTTATTTTAACAAATTTCCAGAATGGAGGCGGTACAAACCGTTCTACTGTGTTGGTCAGGGATGTGATGTGGGCCATAATTCAGTCTAGCAGTGGGTTTCCATCAAAAAATAAACCTTTGACTTGAGACTTCTCCCCCCAACAGATCCTCTTGCTGCACCCACCCTCCTTGGCAGCCTTAGGGTAGATGAAGTCAACCGGGTCTGGGGTCTTGATGGGGTACAGGGAGAGGAGTCACTCCCTTTTAGGTACAGCATAAATTTAGTGTCAAGTCCAGCAGGGGTGAGTGCCTCCAACCCTGAGGCCATTCTGTGATATGGCTGCTCATCAGGGCCTCAAGCAGCTCTGCAGGAATACCTGGAAAGTTTTTTGATATGCTTCCCTACTTTTCCAGGAGATTGCCTAATGTACCTAATGAGAATTGCACCCCAGTACTTTCCTCTTGTCTGGTTTTACACATATCACCTCCTTTCAAATACTTTCTTTACATGGGGCAAGGTGATTCTCTGAGAAGTAGGTGGTAACAGGGAAGACTTTTAGAGTATATATAACAACTTCCAAATTTGAAAGGAAAAAACCCAATCTAACTCTTCGTTGTCAAAGTGAGGTTCATCTTATTTTAAGTTAAAGGCTGTTTCCCCCCCCCAGATTTAGGGAGCAAGGGAAAAACTCATACGTGGTTTCTTGACAGATGACAATCAGCCAGAGGCACTGATCAATAATTCAGAAATTCTTCAAAAATTAGTCTTCTGTAATTGAAAATGGTAACTGCTGTTTTCATCATTGTTAATTAGCATTGGCAGCCACACAGTTGCATTTCAAGAAACGCTTTTTCAGATTTTACCTCTCCAGCCCAGCTATCAGCAGATGGGATGTCCTTCCTTAATCTGAGCCACTCTTTCACACATCTACAGCACACAAACCTGTGAGAATCCAAATGTTTAACAGCCTCAAAAAATATATATAAAGTTTCATGGAAATGTCATGTGTTTAAAAAGCTGTTGGTTTGTTTTTTTCCAGGATCTACAACTTCCTCGTCCACCCTTCACAACGAGGCCGAGGTCGGCGATGATGATGTCTTCACTGTAAGTACATGTCACCCCAAGTCCTTCTCTTTCATGGTCAGGTGAGAAGGGGTTTTTCTTTCTATGCCTCAGGCTTGGCGTTCAGCCACCCTTATGTTTGGACACTTGGGTGTGTTTTATTTGATGGAAGTATATCCTCTACAGAATGTGAGGCCTCCTGTTGGAGGCCACATGAAAAGCGTGTCAGAGCAGGTGATGTCAGGGGTTAGAAGTGAAGGAAAAAATCACCCTTGAATTTCTTTTAGCTGAGACTGAGGTGGTGCACACACCTGCTGATACTTCCCTCTGTCCTTGAGAAGCTTCCTGCAAACGCAGGTAGTATGTACCTGCTACTCAGGTACATACTCAAGGAAATAAGGTTTTGAATCACAGTTGTAAACAAGCAAACTTTAAAAGTGTTTCACCTGTGCATGGAACGTAGGAAGTTCACACAGATGTTCGTCAGGTGGAGAAAGGTAGTGTAGCATCTGTTTAAGCAGCAGTGACTCAAACAGGAGTGAGCTCTTGGAGGTTGATTTGTGGTGTTGTCTAAAATGTATTATGGAGTTTTGCTGAAGCTAAAGCTATTAACTTCAAAAGGAAAGTTAAAAAGTAAAAAAATTTGTCAGGTGAAAATGTGACTGATGAGGGCTATTCTATGGGCTGGAAACAAGTTGCTTACATATGATATACTTTTTTTAATAGAGTTATTTGCTCACCTTAATTCAACCCCATGTGCACATATTAATTATTTTACGAATGCCCTCCTTGTCCCATGGAGCCTGGATGGCAGGAAGAGGGAAGGTGGGATATCCTCAGTGCAGCAACAGCAACTCAAAATTTTCTTTGGGATACTTCCCTGGATTTTTAGGGTGAAGGAGGAAAAAATCAGTTACAAGCATCAAGCTGCTTGAAAATGACTCCCAGGAAGCATCCAAAGCCAAAAGGTGTTTTTTGAGGGTGACGCTTGGCTGGCATGCGACCAGGTCAGATTCCCTGCTGAGTTTTGACCGGATCTTCCCAACGGCTGGCATGTTGTCTGCATCTGTCCTTTTGTCACACTCAGGGAGACAAACAACAGCAGGCAGGGTTAAAAGGTGATTTCCTGCACTCTGCAGCAAAACTATCATTAGCAGCTGCTTCCCAACTACCTGCCAGAAGTGATTTATAGGCCCTGGGACCGGCAGACCGATGGAGCCAGAGCCTTTTCCCAATACGTGCTGCTTTGTTCCCAAATTCTCTGGATGAGCTGTGCTCTGCTGGGGGTGAACAGTCACTCTTGGTGTGTGTGTGGCTCTTCTGTGCTCATCAGAAAGCGAATGACTGTCAAAATGTGCCTTGGATGGGTGTGTGCCAGCTCTCACTGGGTTACACATTGGAATACTCAATGTTTAGGCAGTGATGAGTGGCCTGTGGAAACAGGAGAGTACATTTTTGCTAAAGTCGTACTGCTTGGTGTTTAGGCACCTGCGAGTGCTCCTGAATTTCTCCACAAGCTCAATCTTGTTGGCTGAGTGTTGATTTTTAAACTCAAAAGAACGATTTTTACAAGGAGGAGGACCTTGTTGCCTTTAAGTAGATGTTGCTTTACACCGAAGAAGTTGGATGGATCCTGCTCCAGCTGCATGAAAATCACTCAAACTCCTGCATTCAAAATGAAGAACCAGAACTGCAGATTTTTCCCACCTACCTGACCCTGGGGAGGTGACAGGTGACTCCCTGCCATGCAGACATTTATGGGTAGGATGCCTGATGGAGAAGGAAGAACAGGCTGCTCAATAGCTTGAGCAAGGAGGGAAACCTTAGCGGTGTTGGCATCTTGTTGGGACCTGGGGGAAGGAGTTGTGTCCTGCCTGGCAGTGCTTTCTGTGGGGTTTTGTCATCTCCAGAGTACAAGAGGGATCTCGCTGCTGGTGGGACTTTGCACGGTGCTGTTCGTTGAGGTGGCACCCCAGGGTGGATGGGTTGTCATACTCCAAAAATAAGGCTCTGGGGACGTCTCCTTCCCCAATATGTCTTCGTTTTTCTGGGATGAAGTCTTTTCCTGCAGTCCTTAAGCTCTTCAAAGCTCTCAACTTCCTATTTATCTGGTAGGTTATGGTGAAGTATGAAGACTGCATAAGCCAGAAATAACATACTGAAGCACAGAGCAGTTTAAAACTGGAAGAAATTGATAGGGCTGTGAAATGTTTTATTTTTACCCTTCTGTTCCATTCTTTCTTAGCACATATTTTTGACTTGTGTATCATAGTCCATTTGGTCATCCTTCCACACAAAACTTCGCTACAACTTTCTGTAAACTCTTATCCAGCCACAGCAGTGGATTTTTGGGGTTTGGTTGGTGGGTTTTTTTCTCTGTTTTAAAGAGAAAGTACATTTGTTCTTTTTTATTTCCTAAGGTAGTTATTAAAATCTTCACAGTCCTCCCCCTCTCCCACACATGCATGAATAAACTTAACTGCGTGCAGCAGAATTTTCAAAAGCATCTGCATGATTGAGTCATTTAATCAGTCATTTGCCCGTCTCTGAAAATCTCAGCCATTGCTGCTGCACTCCTGCCTCAAATATTTGGCCCGGGGTCCTGCTCTTCTTGAAGATGTTCCAATCTGTTCAAGCACAGCCATCCAAAACTTCCCATTTCTCGAGGCTGCTTTGTGGCCGGCCACCCCGACTTTGTCGTGCGAAGACGTTTGCACCAACGCAATGCTCCCAGCTTTAGAACAACCCCCTTCATTGCAAACAAGCGCTGACCCCCATACAGCAGTTGGCTGTTGATTGACACAGGGCTGCTCTGTGCTCCCCTGATGCTCTTACCTCCGGCGTGGCCCCGTGGGATGTGCGCGGTTTCGTGTGTGCGACCGGTGCGTCATCCGTTCTGTTTGTTCCTCAGCCGGCGTGCAGCCCCTTCCAGGCGTCCAGCAGGTCACTTCCATGGGGAAGAGAAGGTTTGCCCCAGAGGCAGAGCCCTCTTGGCAGGCTCTGACCTTGCATGGCTTAGTGGAGGATCATTTTCTGGTATCAGGAGGTGGATTTTTGGGGGGGTTTTGAATTACGTGTGGCTGTGGGAGCATTCACTGGGTGTCAGCAGCCTCCTCCCATGACTGTAACTGGCAAGGCAGAGATGGTAACTTGGGCAGCAATATCCTGCCCCATCCCTATGGCAAACACTCCCCATCCATCTTTCTGAAGCATGGGTTATATCTTTAGAACAGGACTTTGCCAACTAATACTTTTCCTGTGGCTTAGACCTGCAACAAAACAACCTGTTCTGAAATTCGTACCTGACAGGGCAGGAAACAACAGTATATTGAGCTAAATCTCACAGCCTCGAGTTGAAAAATGCTTGTTTCTAAAATGAAATCTCCATTTGGGGGTTTTAACAATATGTAGCTGTGTTTCTTGAGTTTCAGATCCTCTGAAGAGCCCATAAATGTTTTCCATATGTTAGCAAATAAATTTCTTCTGTCTTGTACATTATAAATCGTCCTCTCAAGAGATGCAATCTGAGTAGGACTGGCCATCCGTTCTGTCTCCGTTGGGGGAAACACTGTCACTGCAACGGGCTGAGACTGTTCTGTTTGTCTTCATCCATCCAGCCTGCATCTTCAGCCTTCTTTAATTAGCATTCATTTCAGAAGTAGGCTTCAATACAGACTGAATGTATTCTGTAGTTCCTCAGCCATGGAATTTTGCCATATAATTGAGTTCTTGTGTAATTTTTTTTTTCCCTAATCTACACTTCTACTTTCAATTACAGATAATAATCCCACATGATCACGAAGTGAAAATTGTGAATTGATTCCAAGGAAGAAAGGTCAATGTCTTCCAGAGTCTGCAGAGTGCCTGAAATGGCCTCTTTTTAGCATCCCATCTGAAAAAGCAGAGGTGTCTGTTCTGAAACCTTATGACCAGTTCAGCTGAAACACCACTCATGTGTTTTTCAGATAAATCTGCAGCCTTGTGCCTGCTTTAGTGCTAAAGAAAAGACACCCACTGGCAGGATGCTCAGCAGCTCCCATGTTTGTTCCGGTTTGTGACACTAAAAATGACTGCAGTCTCCTTCTGCTTTAAGGGAAATGTAAGGGAGAGCACAGCAAAACTCAGCCTTACTTGGTTTGATACGCGTGTTAAAATCACAGGTATTTTATATAATTTTTTTTTTTTTTTAAGTCTTAGTTTTTGTTCAGTTTGAGACCTGCGGAGTTTGGGAGGTCGAGCGGGCGTGATCTAGAGGTGCATGGTTGAGCAACAGAGTTGTGTTTCAAGGTGCACACACTCCTTCCATTGCTTCTCTTGTTGACTCCTGGCTAAAAGCTTGCTTAAAGAAAGTTCCTCAACTGCAGGATGGGGGAAATTCACCCGTGCTTCACTAAGGTGATACGAACAGATCTTGCTGCCACTGCTTTTCTTTCTGGACTGCCAGCAGAAGTCTTCAGGGTCATGTTTTCACTACCAAGTCGTGTGTTTGGAGCAATCCTGTGCCTTTTTCTTGTCAGAATGTGGATTCCTGTCCTCGGGGAAGGAAGTTTGTTATGTGGCCTGGACGCTGCTGACAGTGATTTCAGAGACAGGCACAACTACCTCTTCTCCACTAGAATGGTGCATATTGGGGCAGATGTTTGCATTGCAGTCTCCCTTGCATCTCTTCTGCTTTCCTAATTAAAAAAAAACAGATTTATCCCTGTTGCCTTTCCTTGAAACCTTCTGTCTACTTTCATCTCCCATCTGGGCCTCAAGCATGTTACAGCCTCACTATTAAAATTTATAAGATTTATATTTGTTAGATAAACACTAAATCTAATTTTTCTTGTTGGCTTGGTCGTTTCACATTCAGATGGTTCTTTTTAAGAACAACTGTGGCTCTTTTTTTCTTTAAAGTAGACAGTAGAAACCCCGTCCAAATACTTTGGAATATATTTTTAAGTTCTGTGTGATGCTGGAGCATCTCTCATCCCAGCCCTCCATGGAAAATGATGTTGCTGAGAGCAGAACAACACGGAGTTGCAAGATCTGTTTCAGTCAGAATTTGTGCTCAGAGATTGAAGAGCCACAAGAGCTTGCAATTTCCTTTTTCTTAATGCTGTCCTCAGGTAGCAGAAGGGGAAAAAATGCATTTTGGAGGCACCGAGCTACACCGAGTAGGAATGATGGGGTTGTCACCTCAAGCGTTGTCACCTTGTTTGCTCTGTGAGGCTGAGCAGACCGACAGGAGGATTGTTACAGTGACAGGACATGATGGCCTTACTTCTGTTCTTCTTCCTGCCCAGCAGCCAGCTGTGCTCTGTGTGAGCAGCCAAAGGGTTCAGTGCTGCTAGCCACATCCTCTGATGTCTGGATTTTGGGCTTGCGTTGTAAACCACAGCTATTCTAATTCAGATTTTAAAGGGGGGAAAAAAAAAAAAAAAGGTACTTGCCAAAGGAGAGAGAGATTCACACACAGAAAAACTAGCAGGCTCAATTCCTTCCCTCAAAAATCTGAAAAGGTCCTGGCTATCCACCAGTTTTCAGGCTAGCTGTTTTTATCTGTTTGGGGTTTTTTCCTGCCTTTGGGTTAACTTTGCCCTCACAAATTCACATCACTCAATGGGAATGGATACCAATGCTGAAAGAGATTTTTCAGTAGGGAAGGTCAAGTGGAAAGTTTTTTCTCTGGCTGTCAGGTTTATTTTCTAGTGTTGTATTTCTCCCTTTCTTTCAGGATCTCCTGTTTCTTTCAAGTGGTGCTGGAAATTAACCCATTTATTTTCTTGCTCTTTCTGCCAATACAGTACTCACTGATAATTTAATACTATTATCACTGAAACAGTGATATCATCTGGAAAGGCAACTGGTCTTTTCCTGAAGTCCTTCAAAAAATGTAGGGACAATTGCTATGTCCTTCAGCCTATAGATTGCCCTTGCTTGCTCTTACTCATAACCTGTCATTTGAGCGGAAGGATGTATAAAAATTACTGTGGTATGGAGGTACACAGAACATAAAATCTGTGTATTCTTGTGTATATAACAGATTCATTAGATGTAAGTGAAGAGCTCAGGGGAGCAGATGGGAGAAAGTTTGAAGGTTTGTTTGCTTCCTTTAAAAGAGAAGAAGGGGAGCAAGGGTCTTGCATGATTTCTGTCTTGCTTTATTTTATTTATCATGAGGGTTTTTTTGCTTTTGTGTCACTCTCTGATAGGTAAAGCATGCTTTTCTTACTGCAGATCAGGAATTGGCATTTTAACACAATTCCCAAATGGACTGAACTTCATTTGCTTTGGTGCTGTTTCACTCTAAGTGAATTACAAATAAGAACTAATTATTAAACAGAAAGTGTCTGCATTGCTGTCAGATATTCTAAAGCTGACTTGCGCATGTTTGTCTTCTGAAAAAAGAATTTGGCTGTGTTGTAGTGTACTTAAACTATATGATGAGTTAAAGTGTGAAGCTGTTTATAAGCATGTTCTCTTTTAATTCACCTGGAACTGAATGCTATAATGCATTGTGTATTTAAGGCACAAATGTGTCTGAAACAAAATACAACCAAAAGTAAATTGCCCTTTCTTAACATACAGTAAAACAGAGGGGGAAAGGTTGGTTTGTTTTTTTTTTTTACCTTTCTTTTTGACTTTTACTTTTGTTCAGCCATGGTTCCCAGGGCATTTCTTTGGTATTATGTAAAGGGGACCTGATTTGAGTCAAGACGCCTGTGAAAAGCAATTTATTTTCCATCCAGCTCAGTTCCCCCACCTTCCTTTTGCAGCACAGTCATGCCAGGAGTGAAGTTGATGTGGGGGAGCAGGATTTGGGGTTGCAGGAGTTATTTTAGCACTTCTGTGAAACCACAGCTGAGGGATGCAACTTGACTGATGCATCTTTAGCCTCAGCAGAGCAGAGAAGGCTCCTCCATCCCCCTTTCCGTAGCACAGCTGACTCTGTGCTGAGCCAACCCAGGGAAGTGAACCAAAAACTAGCCCTATAAAAGAAAGTGAATACTTTTCCGGTGGTTTAGCTCCTGGAGCCAGCTCGCTGTAGGGCTGGAAAAGCAGAAGTGCTGGCTCAAGGGAAACTGGAGCTGATGGGCTGAGCAGGAGGCAGAAAAACCTCTGCCACTCCACCAGTATTCACGGTGCCACCTGAAATTCATTGCCTACCCCTGGCCCTCTTCTGCGAGACTTCTGCTCTGCTGGTGAGAGAAGTAAGGTGGCTCTTGCACTTGTGTCTGGTTTAGTATCATGGCATTTTCCTCCTTCATGTTTCTACTGTGAGGTTCATCCCTGGAGCTGAGACAAGAAGGAGGTGCCAGGATAGCTGAGGCGGTGTTGAAGGGGGTGTGTTATGGCCAAGTGTGTGCTTTTACCTTGAACACACATGGCTGATGTGACTGCAGCTTTCCATTAGATTCCCTCTTTAATCTGGGCTGTGCAGTCAGCCTTTGAAGTGTACAGGCCTTTCT
This sequence comes from Donacobius atricapilla, assembly GCA_013397315.1. Lineage (NCBI taxonomy): Eukaryota > Metazoa > Chordata > Aves > Passeriformes > Mimidae > Donacobius > Donacobius atricapilla. The sequence goes on from WBMY01012083.1 coordinate 66,004, forward strand.
TTGGGCTTCAGGGTGCTTGAAAATTTGACAAAGGCAGAAAATGGCCTTTTCCATTACTCGCCTATCCAACCTGAGGAAGTGGCTCTCAGCAGAGAGCTATATTTGTAAGCTGCTGCTTTTTGTTGGAACAAAACGCCTTGTCCCAGGGCCCTGGCACAAGCGGCACGGGGACAGCTGGATTTGGGGTGTCCTGGCTGGCCCCAGGCACTGCCTTTGGAGGTGACAGGCAGAGCAGATCCAGCGCGGGGTGTTGTTGTAAACACTGCTGGAAGGAGGCAGCCTTGGCCGGGCGCAGAGCGATGATTGACAGCTTCCTGTGCTGCAGCAGAAGGGATTAGGGAATGGCAGCCTGGCACAGAACCCCGCTGGGACACAGGGATGCAGGGCTGGAGCGAGCAAAGCTCTCCGCACGATTGAGACGGGGGGAAAAGCATTTGGCTCCTGGTGCTGAGCTGGAGCATCTGCCTGGGTAGTGCTAGGAAGGGGGCTGAGTGGGAAGTGTGGGGCAGATGAGTGCCCTGCTCTCCTCGTGGTGTAGGAGCCCGTAATTCCCACCTGCTGTGTAAACACTGGCAAGTCTGATTTGAATCTGTCGTCTTGTGTAACAGGTAGGAAAGAAAAACCCAAAACAAACAGAGAGTTGAGGGTGCCTGGAGTGTGTCCTTGAATTTTGGATCCTTCCGAATGATTGGAGTTGTGGGGTTTTAGTTTGTTTGTTCGCTTGGGCTTTGTTTGGTTTTTTTTTTGGAGCGTTTGGAAAAGGAGTAGTTTGGTAAAGCTTAGCAACGAAACATGCTTTTATATGAGGTTTCAAGATTTTTCTTGAAGTTGACAGATTGCCCTTCCCACCCCTAGAAAGAAAGGACAAAAGAGAAGCCATAAAGAAACCCCACAACTTTCTCACCCACAAAATATTGCAAGGTGGTGTCTCCTCTGCCCCCCAATATGTGTTTGGTAGAAACTGAGGATGAACAATGAAACACAAGGGTCTGGGGAGCTCAGAGTGGACCTCTGCCCAGTACAGAAATGCATTATAAAGAACTGCATCTAAATAGGCCTGCTTCCTTCCCTCACCTGTCTAATGTGTTTTGTTAAGGGTCTGCTTGCCCTGTACCCTGTAAGTACTTCATGAAAATTAAATCAGAAGTGATTCTAGGAAGCAGTTCATATGTCTCTGGCTCTTTCTGCAAAAGAAGGGAAGACAGAAGTAAATAAGTACCATTACATTTTTAAGCAGAGCCTGACATATTTGCAGTGCATATGAAGAGGGTATTTTAAAAGTTTGCATCAGCTGTTGGATTCTATTTTGGTGATAAATTCCAGCTAAAATATCATCGATGTTCATAACTGTATGAGTAAATGACCCCTAACTGACTTCCTAAAATATCATACCAGTCTGCTGTGGGAAGTTTGCATTTAACTTAGTTTTTGATCCCTCTGTCTGTAACCTGTTGTATTATATAGGAGGAGCACTGCTGAATTTAGGGGCCACAGCATACATAGCAAAGACATTAATGATGGATTTGGTGCATCAAACACATTAATGATGGTTTAGGTGCATTGATTCTTTTAGCGTAGCTAATTTAATTTTCTTTAGTGTTTTTCTTCCCCCCTTAATATTATTTCCTCCCCCCACTCCTTGAAAGTTTCTATATAGAGGAGCTGAGATGGTGAGTTTTGTGGATCCATCTGCTCCCAGCTGCTCTCAGCTGTCCAGTGTTTAACACCCCCCTTGTGAACTTTCCTCTTTTATTTCCTAGCATCCTTACCCATCTTGCAAGAGGAGTGCTTTTTGGCAGTGTTGGATGTGCTGAGTTCCCTGTCAGCACCTGAAAATTGGGAGCTCCCCTTCCAACCTCCCCCACCTCTGCTCTCTGTACCTCCGTGCCACCACGTAGCTTACGTCAGGGAGCTGATGCAAAAGTGATTTGGGGCTGCATTCCTGTGGTCCTGCACCCACACATGCCCACAGAGCAGGTGGTGGGACTGGTGTGGGGGGAGAAGCAGTGGCCATCACCTTCCCTCAGCAGTTCAGACGTGGTGGCCGTTCTCCTGGCCTTAGCAGAGGAAGGACAGCTGTGGTGATGTGGATAATATTGTTAGAGAGAGAAGCAGGCTCTGCTAATCTTAGCAGAGCTGTACCAGCACAAATGTTGGATGCTGGAGCATCTAACGATGCTGGAGTCCGCCCCAGAATGTCACTTTCGAGGTGTAAACAGATGAACAAGAGCCTCTGCAAAAGCCAGCCTCTATCCCTAGATGGTTTTAAGCAATTGGTTGGTTTAATCAGTTCCCAGGTTTAAGTAAAAAGATCCTGTTGAAGCAGTCAGTGTAGCTTGTCTCAGCATGGAGAAATCCAATCAGGCCACAGCACGGAGGAGTTGCAGGAATGAAGAAGGAAGCGTGGGAGTCCTGGTGGGGAGAGGCTCTCCACATGGATGAGGACACAAGCTTCTTGTGGGTAGGCAGAGCCACCCTGCTCTCACCACTCTGCCGTGGGATTGCTCTGCTGCCTGGGGGAGCAGCCCTAGAAGCTGGGCTTGCGGTTTGGGCTTTCCTCCCCCCTTAAAACATTCTGGTTTTCCCTTAAAAGTGCCTGATGCAAAGACTTTCCATGGAAGCGGTGCTCTGGCCCAGTGGTGCAGTCAGGGGGAGGGGTATCCTGGGAAGGAAATGCTGAATAGACCTGCTCAGAGCCTCTGGTCCAGGTCCGAGTCCGAGCAAAATGGGGTATTGACTTACTTCAGTCCTCCTCTGAGTTTCTCAGACAAAGTTTCCCTTTGTATCTCTTCAAATGCCTGCTTTTGCAGACATGTCTGATGCCCTGTGTGAGGCAAGTAGTGAAACAGGAAAATCTCCCTGAGGTTTCCCCCTTACCACATCTGAGTGTTTGTCGTGTCATTTAATCATGTCTGAGTCTCATATAGTCTTTTCACTTCTTGAAGTGAGCTGTTAAGCCACATCTGTGGCCCATGCAGAGCTGCCCGATGATGCCAGAGTCGGGTTTAGCAGGAGTTTAATGCAGATGATCTTGTGCACTGAATTCTTGTAAATGTTCCTTAAGTTTTGCTGACTTCAGCCAGCACAGCCACCAGCATCTTTCTGGCACTAAAACCCATAACCACAAAAACTTAAAATAAGAAAAGGTGGCAGTAAAAAATAGCTAGCCTTCTGCACTTTATATTTGTATTTGTTTCAGGGATGACTAGAAAACAGTCCAAACATTTGAGAAATTCTACTCCTGTTCTGGTATTGGACAAGTCTGAATCCATGCTTGTTGTGATGGTTGTGTACAGCCAGTTTGTCTTTAAACTGAACTGGGGTATGATCTAACATGGAACTTTTCCTTCAGACTTTAAGCAGAGTAGAACTACGTTCAGCTCCAGCCATCCCCAGTGTATGAGAGTGGCAAAACGTTTCAAACGTGTGGAAGCAATTTTCTGCAGCACAATTTTTATCTTGTCTTCAGTGATGGGAAACAAACAGAAATTTGACAAAAGCATTTTTCTTCCATGGCTTTGTCTTGCCATGACAAATTAAAAGCTTGTGCTTAGGAGACAGGAGTCTCAAATCTTAAAAGATTTTTCACCCTGAATCTTCTTCTTAATACTTGGATAATCTAAGCTCTTTGAATTTGGCTGTCTTGAGTATACAGGGCACACTTATAGGTTGATGGAAAATGCAAGCTGTTTCCTTCTCTGAATTTCTTGAATAGAGAGAAAAAGGTGCTTTGAGACAAAATTTAGGATTTGTGCTGTTCCACTATCTGTGAAACTCAGAAGTGCTCTATCTCCTTAGGCTTTAAAAATAAAAAAAAATGCTGGAGGAGAACGGAAGGACTTGTTGTGGTCTGGCAAGATTAAGCCGAGGGAGTTCTGGGAGACTATATTTTATCTTAATTTCTTCGGAAAGGTGGAAGTTTCTCTGCCATGCATCCGAAATAACTCTCAGGCTTCCTCTTTGCGAAGTTCCTAAACAGCGGCTCTGTAGATAAGGCCCCGGCCAGCGCAGAGCTCGGTATCACTTGCTGCGCTGTTTTGCTGGCTTTATCATTCTTCCTTTCCATACTGATAGCACAGCTGTGCCTCCCTGTGTTCCAGTGAAAGGGTCAAGTGAAAACGTACCAGGGCTCCCGAGGGATTGCACCTGGGGCAGAGCACGCCGAGGGCTCCGGCTGCCCGTGCAGAGCCCATTGCAGAGCTCTCGGCCGGAGGTGGTTGGGCTGTGGTGGTTGGGAGGATGCAGCTCTCTGGCTGTCAGCTTTCCAGGCTTGTCCTCAACCCAAGCAGAGCTGGGGTTTTTGTCCTAGGAATGGTGGGGATGCTTTCTAAAAAGCCAAGGTGGCACTGGGCTCTTCTTCAGTATGCTCCGGCTTCCACAGGTGAACCCAGTGTCACGGCAGGACACAAAATAGATTGACTCCATAGAGTTGTCAGAAGAGAAAGAAGGCTTTATTTACAATTCCAACAATTTCTTTTAGAACATGCTGTGTAAAAAGGTCTATTATTGCTCCATGGCACTGACACTGCTCTACATTGGTTCAGGAACAGGAAACAACCCCTGGGGACAGTTGTTCTGGCAAAGGGAACACTGTTTACTGAACCTGTGCTGAGAAATGGAGAGAGATGTTTTGAAAAAAGAAACTGTTGGCAGCTTTCCCTTGGGAAAGGAGCCAGCAATGGTTAACAAGCTAAAATTCTCTCAGCCTTAGAAATAACGGGCCCACAAACCCAGGAGCTGCTGCAAGGAGCTTGGCTGTTGCAGAAGGATGCCTTCGGTAAAGATGATACTGTGAGCCCCACCAAGTTTTGATTTTCCCAGCTGCATGTCAGGAGGCCCCCTTGGATCTGGATGTTGTGGTGTGTGGGCTTGCATGGCAGCGAGAGATGGGAAAAGTGGAGCGGGGCAATAGGAAGCAGGTTGGTTTGTGCTTTGCAAAGGTTTTGATTTTGATGGGGTTTTGATTCCTCCAGGACCGTTACTTGCAAAGCTAATTGTTCAACATCCTGATACATCTGTTCCCTCCTGCTTCATGCAACTATTACAATTCTAGAGAGGAAAAAAAAATCTTGTCTTGCTTGACCCACAGTTATTTTTGACAGCAAACTCGCAAATCCTTTGGCTGGCAGAATCCACTTCTGGAAGTTTTAAGTGACAGAACTCTTTAATTTCCCTCTGGCAACTGATTTCTGACAAGCTGCCACAGATTATATTGCCTCATAATTCTGAGAGGGATCTTTCCTCTTTTTTGTAGTCAGCCTTGCAGCATCACACAGAGTGAACCTGTTCTGTGAAGCCACTAGAGGCAAGGTGATCAGTTCAGAAGCAGGAGAAGGCTTTTCTCGTGGTTTTTTCATAGATGCTCATCTGTGCTTATTGCTTAGGTATCTGATTAGCCTTCTTGTGTAACAAATCCATTTCAATGAGAAATAAACTGCAGTAAATGATTAACATAATCTTCTTTACTAATGACTGGGGTTTTTTAATTTAATGAGTCACTTCTGAAAGTCTGAGGGGGAAACAAGGACATGCTTTTCCTTTTTTTAAATTACCACAGTGCCATCATTTGCCTGTAGAAGCCTGGTGTTGTTTCTTTAAGCAGCCATACCACACATGCAGTACGTGTGCTTGCTCAGATACATCCAGCCCGCTTGCAACAGGAAATGTGTAGCACAGGTTTTATAAAATGACTCTTACGGTCATGATTAATGATTTTGTTATCCAAGCAGTGAAACCACAAGTGTTTGTGACTGCTATAGCAGTCAGAAGGTTCTGGTAGGAGCAGCAGAAATGTCATGTAATCGAGCATTTGAGGGCATGTTGAAACAGAGTTTGTTGTCGGACTCCCTGTTCCAGCAACTTAAGTTTTGGGTTCTTTTCTGTTTTGTGACCTCCGGGCAGGTTTTCAGTAGTTTCCCCTCAAAGCCAAGTGCTGGAGCTGGATCGGTTTTAACAGGTTTGAGGAGAAGAAGATGGTGTTTCTCTGAGAGACCAGTGGCTCAGTGGTTTGTGACCCGATTTTCCATCAGTGAAATAGCCTGGCTCGGGAGGCCATGTCCTTTCTAGATGTATTTCTGTAGGTGAGTGTAGTGTGTTGTATTTGGAAGACTTACAGCAAACATCTCATGTATCCACCCTTCACCACCCTCCCCAAAATTTTCCCTGCTATGCTGATGGTAGATAATCCCAGCCAAGTCCCAGTCTTCTTGTTGGGGACAGAAGTTGTTCCCTGCTTCTCTCACTGACTGACGAAGTCTTGCCATCATTTGTTCTTTGTGGCACTTGGCTGAAGATGACTGATCTTCCCTGGTCACCAAATCCAGGTTCAGTCCCAGTAGAGGGGGGCTGAGACAACAGTAGACTTTCAGAGGCCTGAGGCATCATCATGCCTCTAATCATTGGTCACTTACTTTCTTCTGAGGGTTTCCCTCTGGCTTCTTGAGCTGCATTTTAGCCATGGCCACCATCAGAAGCACCTCCTTCTGCCTTATTTGAGCCTGTTGCAGTGAATGCCTCGTGATCTTACTTTCTGAAAGATACTAGAAGAATAATCCATTCCTGCTCACATCCTATGGGAATTCACAATTCAGTAGACTCCTCATCTTCTTGGTCCCTCCCACAGTCTCCTTCCCAGGCTGGAGAGACCCAGGCGATTTAGTTAGCTGTTGTTGAGAAGCCATCCCGTGTCCTCTGTGGTCCTGGCCATGGCTCTGTGAGCTTGCCATGATGGAAATATCCTTATTGGGCTGGGGGAAGAAGGACCAGGGTCTCAGACAGCTTGGAGCAGCACAGCAGATTCATGCCGTGCCTTGGAGGTGGTGTTTGTTGCTGCTGGCTTTTTTTTTAACCCGTTGCTGAGCCACTGTCACGGAGTTGCCTATTTTAATCCCAAGACCTCTTTCCTGAACAACAATAACTGGCTCAGAGGGCATCATTCTATGTGTCAGATCAAGGTGTTTATATCACGTTGCTCTTCAGGTTTAATTATGTTTGGGGTTTTTTTTAACATGCAGCATGTTAAAAGTCTCTCAGCATTACAAGATTCTGAAGCAAGTTTTCAGGATCAGCTTTCATTTTGACTCTGGTGAATAACAAGTTTTATCTGGAGACTGTGTCATCATCTTGTTCATCTCTCTCCTCACATCACTGATGAGTGTTGCCCACCAGCACAGGTGAGGAGCCTGTGGGGTTCACTGGTGACCTTCTGCTTGGAACACAGGGATTTTCTACCTCCTTTGTTTTCTTCAATCCTCACACCATGCATTCCTGTGTGTTGAGAGCTCTCTTCCCCTATGTCAATTTGAAACACTGAGGGAGCTTGGTGGAAAGTAGCAGTGCTTGTCCCTGCTGATGGTCAGCAAGGCAACTCTGCAGACACTGCATTTGTCACCCAGCTACTGCCTTTAGTGTCATCAACCAGGAGTCATCATGAACTTCTTTATGGAGGAGTGAGCAGAGACCCAGTCTTAGATAGCTTGATTTCCCCTTTCTGGGTGCGTAGAGTAAGTATTTGTGTTGGCAAACTGCCCATCTAATCTGAGGACATTGAATGTGGAAATGCAGCAATTTTGAATTAAGGTGAAAGCGGAGAGCAGCACTGCAGCCTCTGGTATGCTGCAAACAGGTTTTGTAGCCGTGTCAACACATGTGGAGGAGAGGCTCCATTGCCCTGACGGGTCTAAAGGGAGAAGAAGGTGTGGAGGAAAGCAAAGGTAGATAAAAATCTGGCAAGATAAAAATCACTACAAGCTCTTTTCCAGTTGCCTGTTGCAGAAATGCTGCCTCCCTAGCCAGGCAGCAAATGGCACAGCGCTTGGAGGGCTGGTTATAGCTCCCAGCTGCCCTGCTGAGATTATCAAGGAGTTATATCCAGTTTAGGTGGGATTTTTATTTTCATCCAGGGCAGGGAGGCAGTTGCAGGGACAGTATGGGCAATGACCTCCCACTGGGTTGTTTCCCCAGGCTGCATTGTTCAGACCATGAGCACCCAGGATGTTTTCAGAGGGTATCCACCAAAGGCTTGTCCCAACAGGGCTCAGCTGTGGATCCACTGAAGGTGAAGGGTCCTACTGGCTGCCATGATACCATTTTAAGGCCCTGCCCCTTTTTTTACTTCATGTCAGTTTAGCTTTGAGAGCAGGCTGGAGCTCCCCGGGCCATGGGGTGTGTTGTGTGGCTTTCTGAGAAGCTTAAATCACAGCTCAGCATCTTGGTCTGCGCCACATGCAGCTCCGCAGGATAGATACTTGTGTGAGTACCAACAAGGCTGTTGTAACTAAATCCTGACTCTTCTCAGGGTTTTCAAACAGGTTTTAAGGTTAATGTTACTACAAAACATTTCTAGAAACTGCTATTTTTTTTAATGTCCCCAAAATGTGCTAGATATTGTAGGGCCTGAAGTTAAGTGCACAAGAATTAGCTTTAAAGGGTTTAAACCAGATTTGAAATGCCTTTGTCTAATAAGATATGAAGACTGGGCTGATGAAACCTCCTTTTAAAAAGAGCCTGAGTATTGGTGTAGTTCCACTTTAGAGGTGTTGTTAACTGTGTTAAGAGTTGATCTGCTTCTACGTACTTGTTTAAAAAAGAAAAAACCAAACTAAAACTTACACACATATTAAAAGCCTGTTCTTAATGGGAGCCAGCCATTCAAAACTCATTCTGCTTGTTGTACCTCTCAGATAACCCAGCCTGGCTTTACATCATACTGCAAACAAATGTGTATTTGCTTTCAACAAAATAAGTTGGGAGTTCAGTGCTTTTAAAGAGCTGTAAGAGTTAAAGAGAACCAACATCTATTTTTGTGTTGTAATGCTTCAAGGTATTCTCACCTTTGGACAGAGTCTTTCAGAGTGTTGTTTTCAGAATAAACAAATATTCACAATGAGGGTTCTTGTATTCTTGGAGGAGGAAATGTGTCTGGTGCGATTCATTGGAAAATAGTATTTAGAGAGTGCATTCTTGACAAGGAGAGACGGTTTTTCAGGTAAAACCAGTCTTCTGCTACTATTGATACAGTTCTTCTCAGCTCTTGAGGTTGTGTCTCAGCTGACTGCAGTGGCAATCAGGAACCTTTTCCATGGATTTGTAGCTGCAGCACATCTTGTTAGTTGAGAGGGGGTGGAGATTTCTTTTATTTCAGGCACCAGTGTTTCAGGCACGTGCTACAGCTGTTCTGTTTGTTGTGAATGGAGGTTTTTTTTTTTTCCTGCTCTTGCTTTGCTGGTGCATTTACCAACTGTCCATTGATATTCATGGTAATATGAAAAAGCCCAAAACCTATAAATAGAATTAATGGGCAAAATCCTGAATATCGTATGGCAACTGTTTTAACCAAGGAAGGGCTGTGGAGAGATGATGGCTGACATTATTACCTCATTGTGCATTTCTGCAGGAAGAGAAACATGATTGTTTAGAAGCAGTAGGTATTGGCAACAGCATGTTACTGTGTGATATTTCACCCTTTCATGATCATTGTTGCATAATGATGTAACTAATTAACCTAAAGAAAATGCTCACAGGGAGCCAGGAATGTATAAAAAACACAAGTAACATTCACTGAACATTAAGTGTGAGTGGCAAAAAAAAAAGTGACAAAACAAGAAAAAAAAAATCCTGAAGTTTTTAAAGGAAAGTGATTATTCAAGTAGCCAGTGATGAACTGGAATTCAGTGAGTGTTTGGAGAATGTGTAAAGATTAGCAAAATTGCCAGTATTTTTGTAGCCTGGGTAACTGGTGGGGTTCAGCCTGGGCGCACAGGTGCTCTGTCTGAGCCCTCAGGACCTACAGGATTGCATCACTTGCCGGGGTTTAGCTTTGGTAGTTCCTGGTGAACACTCATCGTCCCACCGTGCCCAGGATAACAAATAACATGCCAAGCGAGTACGAGTGGTGTTGGTGAATATGTCACGGGCAGGCTATGGCATATTATTTTTCCATGTGTGTGGTGACAGCTTTTATGGCCTGGCAACAGATCTGCCTCTTTCAAGTGTTTTATGTGAAACTTCGTGAAGCCTCCAGCAGTCAGGTGTTTGCCAATATTGCAGGTGTGCGCAAAGTCAGTGAGTGGCAAAACATCTCTCAATGCCCTGTGTGGTAACAGCTGAATGTATGACGATTTTTCCCCCCTTCCCCCCTTTCCATTTAAAACAGAATGCTACAGATAGCTCCTCCATCTCCTCTCAGAAAAGGGAACAGCCTGTGCGAACTCTGGCTTCTCCTGCATCCTGCGAACATCGAAGAATTTGCACTCGTGGACACCTTCACGACCATTACAGCTCTGACCACTACCATCTAGAACAAGTAAGGTTTCTTCCCAGTGCTGCCTGGTAACATGAAAAAGCCCAAAACCTCTTGCGTCTGCCGGAGTTTGCCAGTGTTTGGTTTTCCTCCACATGCCTGAGAGACAGCTCCCTCCTTCTGCTCTCCCTGTTTCCTTCTCAATTAGCTTTAAACAGCTTCCTGTTATTAAAAAAAGAGGCAGGGTGGGGGTAACACCACGATTTAGCATTGCACACAGGCCAGTGTAGGACTGTCACAGTTGTGCTCCCTCCTGAGCCAAAGGCTGAAAGTCTGTGATGGATCATGGTGAAGGGCATATAAAGGAGGAAAGACACAGTTGTTAAATATTGGCTCTTCAGGAAGCAAGGAGACAGTGGCAAAATGAGATTAAATAAGCTCTTTTCTCTCTCTTCATCTCCTTCCTACTTCCACAGTCAGTAGTACCACGATCCTACCGGCACGTCAACTTCCCAGACGACGATGAGGAGATAGTGCGCATCAATCCTCGGGAAAAGATTTGGATGACTGGCTATGAGGATTATCGCCATGCCCCAGCACGAGGAAAGAACTTTGATCCCGATGACATGGACTCCTACGTACGTTTTGCCAAAAGCGAGGCCTCCAAACACGAATACACTTATCCTTACGTAGACAACTCGGACTTCGACCTGGGTGAAGATACCAAGGGTGCTGTGATAAAGACTCAACCTGTCAAATTCAAGCCCAGGCGGAAGGAAGACGGTGAGAGGTCGCGGTGCGTGTACTGCAGGGACATGTTCAACCACGAGGAGAACAAGCGGGGTCAGTGCCAGGATGCTCCAGACCGCGTCAAGACTTGCATCCATCGAGTGAGCTGTATGTGGTGCGCAGACACTATGCTCTATCACTGTATGTCCGACCCAGAAGGAGACTATACGGATCCTTGCTCGTGCGACACCAGTGATGAAATGTTTTGCCTCCGGTGGATGGCCCTTATCGCCTTGTCTTTCATTGCTCCATGTATGTGCTGTTACTTGCCGCTTCGGGCTTGTTACCACTGTGGGGTCATGTGCAGGTGCTGTGGTGGAAAACACAAAGCTGCTGGATGACTACGGATGCGTTCGAGGTGTGAGGTTTGTCCTGTAGTTCAAGGAACACGTTGGTTTTGGAGCACTGAGGTCACTCACTTTAATGCAGCCACTGTGCCCGACAGCATCCGGAAACCACCAGTATGGATCACTTTACATTGGGTCATCTGGGGCTCACACTGCATTGATTTGCTCATCAACTGTTCTAACTAACTAACCTACAGCATAGACTTTTGTATTATTAATCTGTAATCAAAACAGACTGTCTTGTACATGTTTATATTTTTTTTTTTTTCATTTAAAATGAGTTTGAGAGAAGAACTGCTTTAAATGGTGGTGGATTGTAGAACATCTCCAGGTTGTGTCTGTCTTGCCTCTGCTTGTGTGGTACCATCAGCGTGTTTAGCAAGCTTTGGCATTTCTAGAAATGGGGCGGTGTAGTGAATGAGATCTCACTTGGAAGATATTTTAACTTACCGTCAAACTGTTTTGTGTGTGTAGAGAAGGTGTGCTAGTAACAAACTTGTACCACAACACAGTATTTCTGTCAGTGGTTTTCTTTGGGTTTTTTGTTCTGTTTTCCAAAGCTAAAATAGCCATCTAAGCTGCAGTCTCTCTTCTAGGGTCCGTCATCATTTCCTTCTGACGCAGTTCGTCACACACACACAAACACATACTCACACCTTGATCAGAAGGCATGAACTAAGAACTACGTTTATTTAAAAGTCTGACTCCATTATATAGTATTTCTACAAAGGCCAGGGACTGGGGGAGAAGGTTGACACCTCTCCCCATCCCATTGGTCAAGACAACTGTCCATCAGCTGTCCATATCTCTAAGAACAGGAATGAAAACTTTCCTTGAAACTATACGATAACATTGGCTGTGTTTACAGACCAGAGCGTGAGAAAGAACCCAAAACATGAAACTGTGAAACAGAAGAGAAGGCTGAAAAAATCAAGGTGACATCCTTCAGCAAACATCTTAAATTATTTCTCTGTTTGTAAAGCTCTGTGAACAGAAAGTAAGGCTCAGTTACCATAGTCACATAACCATTGAGAATCTGGTAGTCCTCCTTACCTGTAATCATTTCAGACC
>WBMY01012083.1:78689-125770 GCA_013397315.1 Donacobius atricapilla
TTTTTTTTTTTTTTCATTTAAAATGAGTTTGAGAGAAGAACTGCTTTAAATGGTGGTGGATTGTAGAACATCTCCAGGTTGTGTCTGTCTTGCCTCTGCTTGTGTGGTACCATCAGCGTGTTTAGCAAGCTTTGGCATTTCTAGAAATGGGGCGGTGTAGTGAATGAGATCTCACTTGGAAGATATTTTAACTTACCGTCAAACTGTTTTGTGTGTGTAGAGAAGGTGTGCTAGTAACAAACTTGTACCACAACACAGTATTTCTGTCAGTGGTTTTCTTTGGGTTTTTTGTTCTGTTTTCCAAAGCTAAAATAGCCATCTAAGCTGCAGTCTCTCTTCTAGGGTCCGTCATCATTTCCTTCTGACGCAGTTCGTCACACACACACAAACACATACTCACACCTTGATCAGAAGGCATGAACTAAGAACTACGTTTATTTAAAAGTCTGACTCCATTATATAGTATTTCTACAAAGGCCAGGGACTGGGGGAGAAGGTTGACACCTCTCCCCATCCCATTGGTCAAGACAACTGTCCATCAGCTGTCCATATCTCTAAGAACAGGAATGAAAACTTTCCTTGAAACTATACGATAACATTGGCTGTGTTTACAGACCAGAGCGTGAGAAAGAACCCAAAACATGAAACTGTGAAACAGAAGAGAAGGCTGAAAAAATCAAGGTGACATCCTTCAGCAAACATCTTAAATTATTTCTCTGTTCGTAAAGCTCTGTGAACAGAAAGTAAGGCTCAGTTACCATAGTCACATAACCATTGAGAATCTGGTAGTCCTCCTTACCTGTAATCATTTCAGACCACTACTTGAAAGGGAAACTTAAATTTTAGGCTTTTCTCTTTTCCCTAAATAACATTGGAAAAATGTGTTTTCAGAGCTCTGCCCAAAAAGAAAGGGAATTTAACTTCTTCATTAGCCAGCAACGTAGAGATCTGTGAATAAAACACTAAGGTTCCAGATGAGGAAAATTATTGATATGCAAAGAATTACTAACAATGCAATGTCAAAAGCACTATTATGGCAATTCTGGGGAAATGCTGCATTAAGTGGTGGATTATATAGAAAATCGTGTGTGTTTGTTTTCTGTATACATGAGCATGAGAACATTTCGCGTCCACTGTAGTACCAACGTTTAGCAATCTCAGCAGGTATTTTAGAAAAAAATCCAAAGCCAGGATGTTAACTACCACTTCCAGTCTGTGACCTGCGGTCTCAGTCCGCCAGATCCTTCCACAGCACGTTGCTGTGAGCCTGCGTGTGGGATGGAGCATGTGAGTCTTTGCAGGAGCCAGACTGACGTGTCTGCCTGGCTTTCCCCTTCCCCAGTTCACCACCCAGGTTTATCAAGTGGATGCATAAGGTGCATACAGCAGGATAATATTACTTTAAATTTTTTTTTTAATTATTTTTTTTTAATGTCATGTTGTCTTGTGTACAAGGCTTGTAATTAGCTTGGGAAAAGAGTATTTTTCTAATATATTACAAGGAATAGCCAAATAATTTTTATTAAAAAATAAAAAAAAATGATTTAGCGCAGTGAGCTCTAACTAGCATAGTACAATCCGAATACTTTGAGGCAGCTAGGGATTGGCTTGTCAAAGCTGGCACTGCTGTTCCTGCCATAATTTCTTTCTGCAGTAAATTGCCAGTGGGCGCATGTCCTTTCCCTCCCTCTATTGCACATTGACATCAGTCTTAAAAGAGAGGATTTTTTTTTATTATTATTAAGAATTAATTTGCCAAATAAATGTAAAAGGAATGCTTGCCATTCTTTCTTGGTGGAATGTCCCAACGGTTCCTCTGAGAGTTAATCACAGCTTTTTAGTCAACCATTAAGTATGCAATGTGCTTATTATACACTATAGAGTTGGGTAGGTTTAATTCATAGCAGTTACTGGGGATTTTTTTGGTTGGAGAAAAAAAAATTGAATGATAGTGGAAAAGGGATGGAGTGTTACACTCTGGGTGATGTGTCTGGGTTTGCTGAATTAAATACAAATATTTTGTGCCTAATAGCAGTTGACAAATCTCTCAATGGTGTCTAGTAAACATCAAGCCAGCATCGTAAAAAAATAATTAATGAAACAACCTTTTCCTTTTATTTCTGTTCGCAAAAGTTGTTTCATGTAAACAAACACCTGTAAGATCTTCTCTCTATAAAGCACAACACTACAAAAAGATCTTACAGTTTTTTGTCCGGTCTTGAAGTGCCCCTATTTATTTAAGTAAAGTAGACATACTCCAAGCCTTTCTGTATGTCTGAAAATAAAAGTTATTAAGAAAAAGTCCCTCTTTTTTTTTTTCTTTCCCTCTTCCTTCCTCCCTCTTCTCTTGGGTTTTTGTAATACTTGTAGATTTTGCTGCATACGTTATTTGGTTCGTGACGGCAGTGGTGTAAGGGCACAAGGATAGAAATGGGTGGTTTTTTGTAAATATTTCTCCTTAATTTCCACACTGCTGTTGAACAGTGTGTAGCATTCTCCCAGTCAGCTTTGCAATACTGACATCAATCATTTGAGAGAAATTATTCAGATTTTATTTTTGTATCTGTGGTAACAAATACATTAACCAATTTTTTTTTCCTGTTGTGGAAAGGTTTTGGTTTTTGTTTTTTTTTTTTTCCAAGCTATTGCTCACGTTAACAAATTAAAGTGCCTGAAGCCTCATCATTATGTATCTATATACTAAAAGTTAAAACCCTGTTGTATTGATTTTTATAAGCCTTTTTACCTCTGTGTAAAAAAAATATATATACAAGTGTATGATGTACATTTTAGTTCTTAACTTCTTTTTTTATTGTTTCTAATATGTATGATCAGTGTAGCTATTGCTTTAAAATGTACCATGTAAATACAAATACATCATATCAAAATGATGCCATTTATTGTCAAAATCGTGCTGTTTGTTGTTGTTGGGGCGGCTGGGGAGTGAGGGGGAAACAGAACGGGGGCATCTCCAGAGCTCAGGGTTTCTAAGGAAAAAAATTGCTTTATTTTCCAGTTTTGGCTGGCAAAGGCTGCTAAGCCTTGGACACAGGCCATTCTGATCCAGACACAGAAAGGAGGCCGAGGACAGGTGGGTTTTTTCAGGTGGTTTTTAGGTGTTTTTCAGATGTTTTGGCGCATTTGGCAGGAGGACGTGGCCTGGTGGCGGTAGGCCCCGGCAGCCATGGCTCCCTCTTGCTCTCCTTGCTCTTCTCCCCTGAGGCTTTACCGCACAGAGCATTGGGCTAGGTTAGAGATAAAATAACAATAGCTGCAGGGCTGTTGTTATTTTACTTTGTTCCATCTCGGCAGGGCTCCGAGGAGAAGAGGGGAGCACGGAAAGAAAGGCCTCAGATGTGGCTGTCGAGCAATGGCCGTCGCGGTTGCTGAGGGCACACGGAGCGGGTTTGCAGCCATGAGGGGAAGGAGAGATGCCTGAGGTGCCTGGCACTGCCATCCCTGCTCAGAGAGCTTTAGCATGCAAAGAGAATAACCCAGTTTAAATGGAAACCAGGTTGCCACCAATCGACAGGGAAAACCAGGGAGTATATCTGAATTTTTATAATGATTTCCAGCAGCTTGGTCAGGCCAACAAGGACCACATCTGCAGAGCCCGTGTTTATTTTTCCAAAGGTAAGTGATAACCAAACTGTTGCTCTTTTTTTATGTGCTGCTGGTTGTTTTGCTGCTGAACAACAAAGCTGCCTCAAGCAGTATGTAAGAGAGGAGGCACTTCTTATTCATTTATATTTGTTTACATATTCCTAGAAACATGATGCGCTCATATAAACAAAAGATTTCTGTGTACGTTTATCATACTGTAGTGGTATGTAGATGTTACATGTTTTTTAAAAAGACTTGCAGCCCTCATGAGAAATGCTCACTGTGGGTCAGGTGCTGTGTTCAGGGCTCACTGCACACACAATCATTCAGTTTGTGTTGGTGTTTGGCTCCATCCATAGCAAAGCTGCAAAGTACTGCTCACAGTCCATCACACTCTTAACTAATTGAGAACTCCAACCCTATTCCCTGGCCATTAGGATTTAGCTCGTCCCACAAAATGCCTGGCTAAGCCATGTTTCTTGCAGCCTGCAGTGTCCTTTTGCTTTCAGCCAGGAATCAAAGGTGTTGCTTATGCCTGGAGATTTCTGAACTGAAACAGAAAACATTACATTTGGGCACTGAATCTGTGGAAAACACAAGGATAATCAAGATAGGAGGCACCATGAACATCCACCAGCTTTCTGCAGCATAATTTACTCACGTTGTCCAGCTGGAACAGGTACTGTCGTCTTCGTAGGATGCCATCACAGAAACTGAAAGAGGAGAGGACACAGGTACTGTAAGCTTGCGGCCATATGAAACCATATGTTGAATATTTTATGTTTTTTTAAAAAAAATCTAGTTCACTAGTAAATGTAATACAAAATACATTTTAGAATAACGTCTTCACCCAGAATGAGTTTTAGGGTCTGACAAATGCAGCTTGGTGTTTTCTAGCAGGGACTTGACACCAAATGTGCAGCTACCACTGCCTGGATCAGAGTGGTTCTCCAGGCATCTCTCTTCCCTACTTAAGCAGCAGCTGTGCTGACCCAGTTCACACCCAGGCTTTTTCCATGGGGAGGCATCCTTGGCTTCAGACAGACAGTTTCACCTGTGAATTGTTCTCCTCGTAGCCTGTGAAACCAAAGGGTCAGAGGGTAAGGAGAGGATTTTCTCGACTGCTCCCTCAGGAAGCCTACAAATGCTTCTAAGAAGCCTCTCCTCATAGAAGCAGCATCAGGTCAGGAATGGCAGAGTGAGTGGAGGGCAACTGCAAGGGCTAAGCAACGTGGGTCCCTGCAGCTCTGTCCTTCTCTAAGGGACCAAGGTGAGGAGCATTTCTCAGGAGTGCAGCTGCCTGGCGTTTCCTTCAGGGCCAGAGTGCACTAGGGGAGTTCACCTGGCCTCCTTTAATCACTGGGCAGGAAGTTTTTCTCACTCTGCTTGGAGAGCTTGTAATTTAAATGGGCAAAACAGACTTAGCCCTGTTGTGACAACAAGTGCAAGAGTTGGAATGACTTCCTTAAAGTCATATGGGGGTTTTGTGACACAGTCTGGCCTGGAGTAGCCTGAGCACAAGTTCACCACTGTCTTCATCCAAAGGTCATTTCTCCTATCATCCTGGAGATTAACTGGGAAGTCTGGGCTTTGTCAGGAGCCTTGCTGCATGGAGCACAAACCCAGCTGCCAGCAAGGGGTGTGTAAATCTCCTTTCTCTGCTAATTCCACTTAAAAATGTAAGTTTGAAGTAGCTGTCAGGATGCCTGGAGACAGGAGGTGTCGTTGCATTTGGTCTCAGTACTTGACGCAGACAGAACTTGTAATAAAAGAAATGCAGCCTTTTTCTGTGAGAGCAGCAAGGAGATGCTTTCTTTTGTTCAGCACGTGGTGTTAGGTGAGTTAACATCTTCCTAACACCTTGTCCTTTTCCAGGATGTATTTAGGCAATTAAATTCCTTAGAGACTTGATGACATACGTGGAAATAAATAGAAAAATGCTTGGCTTCCACCCAGAGACAAGATATTTAAATAGTGGAAAGTATGTGTATATTTTTGCGGTCATATACTTAGATCCCCACAAATATTTTTAGTTGCTTTCCTGCAGTAATGCACATGCATCCCATGCCATTCATCTCATTCCCCGCTTGTAAATTCGTTTAGGAAGAGTTGACAAGAGTTTGGTTTGGCTTCTGTGAGATTCCGAGCCTGCTGCCTGACATCATGTGAGGCAGGATCTGGGTGCTTGTGAGGAGAAAGGTTTGTGAGGACTGTAACTCATCCCATCTCTCTGCAGGAGCCGTCACAGCTCCGTGCTCCAAGGTGGCAAGGAAAGTGCAAAGTGATTTTCAGACTTAATGTGATCCGTGTAATCATCTCAGGAGTCGCTGATGTTAGGAGTATCATTGCCTCGGGGAGCCAGAATTAATGGCTAAGACATTGCCAAGTCATACACAGCCTTAAATGTAATTCTTATCTAGATTACTTAATAATTATGAATTATACAGAAAATGTCACATGAACTGGCATTCCTCTTTTTGCATTTTCTGAGCTTATGTCACAATGAGCTGCTGAATTGGCCAACATCTGTTTTAGGGCAACTGACAGGACTGCTATCAGGCTTACTGCTTTGAGCAGGCACTTTGCTGATTTTCACACTTAATTTCCCCACTTCAGTGTTGTGCCAGTGTTATCTTATTAACTGATAGAGCTCTTGATGTGACATTTTAGTTGTAAAAAAGAGCATTGAAGGGAACTTGTCAATACAGTGAGACCCTTGAAGTATCAAGTCTGATCTGTTTCCAAATGTACCCTATCTTCAAATCTGCAATTTCCAGTATGCAGATCACATCTAGCTCCAACCTCATTCAGAAACCAAAAGCTCAGACACTTCTAAAGTTGGAAGCACTATCATCCTTGTGCCCCAGAGAGTAATTTCCGACTTTAAAAGCCCAATTCCAGAACAACTGAACGCAAGTGATTTCACTTTAAAAGTGCTTACTCTTTACAACTTCCTGAGAACAATGATAAAAGCCAGGTTACAAAGTATAACTTTCAACCACATTTTGCAAAAGTGCTGGCCACAACTTAGAGCCGGGAGTATTTTGGTGTGGGCAGCGAAAAGAAGCAGTACTCTGCTGGTTTTATTCAGGAGTCTGAACAGAAAACTCTGAACAGCTAAAACAAAAAAGGAAATAGAAGTTAGGGCCGAATGCAGATGCAGGAAATACGGTTCATCCTAGATATGAAACATTAAAAGAAATACAATATTCTTTTTTTTAATTTTCTTTTGAGGGGTACCTAAAAGGAAACTTCCATTGTGGTTATGTATGGGTATGGGGCCTGATGTTCAAGCTGAAATCCCCCCAGCAGTTTCCATGTATTCCTGTCAGGAAGGGCAGATGGTCAGTGCCTCCAAGAGGAGCATTCAGACCAACAGCATGGCTCAGGCTGTCAAACTGGAAATGTGTGTATTGATATGTATATACATATCCTTTTGGAACAGAAGTCCAAATTTACCAACATGAGCTGAAGGCCTAAGTGAAAACTACCCTTTAAATAACTAAATAAATAGGTAAAACTCCAGCTGTATGGCTGACCCTGGTGGCTTGGCAACAATGAATGGGGTTTTCTGTGCAGTGACCCCAAGTCTTGGGGATAGCTGCAGGATTTCTCTGTTCACTTAGTGAATAGATCTCAGTGAACATCCTCCTCTAGAGCAAAACCCCAAGACCTTATTAAGTGGTTGAGCCAGCCACAGAAATGAGAAGGCTTCCAAATGGCAAGCAAAACAGCAATAGGATGAAGCAGAGAGATGCATTCTGCTCAGAGGAGTTTTCTGCTTTGCTGTGGCTCGAGGGTCAGCGACGCTGTTTCTCGGGGGCCACTGATTGTGCTCTGGGGGAACCACAGTCATTTTGGCAAGCAGGAGAGCCTGTGCATTCATTCATTCATCTGTCTGAAATGGAGGGGTTTGTGGCAAGCCATTTGGCCAGGGCAAGGCAGCCTTTGCAGCAGTGCCAGTTCCACAGTTTAAATACAGTTTCTGCCACAAGGCTGAGGCATAGCTGTACTTCCACATGTGGCCAGAAATGCCACAGGCCTGGAGCAGGCTGCAGGGTGAGCAGAGTCCTCACATTTACTCCTGTCGTTGCAGAGAGATTTGAAGGGCTGCCATGTGCCAGAGAGGCAGCAAAAGTACCACATGCATTTAATTCCAAAACTGCAGCAGTCATCACCAATGCAATGCTGTTTGCTGCATTTGTGCTTCTCTAGACTTTGAATAAATGGACTCCTTCCAGCAACAGGTAGGAGACAACTGGAGGCTGTTCTCCAGCTCCCTGAGGTAAAAATCCTAATTCCACTTAAGTCAGTGGCAAAAGAGCCATTCACTAAAGTGAAACTGGGATTTCTCTCCTGGGACTTGAAGGGTTTGGATGCCAGTATCTTAAGGTTTGGCACCCAAAGCACCTCCTCGACTGGCAGCTCTCTGAGATGAACTTTCCCTGCTCGTCTTGTTCAGCCTGGAGGAGGCTGAGGGGAGACCTCACTGCAGTTACAACTTCCTCAGGAGGGGAAGAGCAGGGGCAGGCTCTTCTCTCTGGTGACAGTGACAGGACCCAAGGGAATGGCTCTGAAGCTGTGTCAGGGAAGGTTTAGGTTGGATATCAAGAAAAGTTGCTTCATCCAGAGGGTGGTTTGGCACTGGAACAGGCTCCTCAGGAAAGTGATCACAGCACCAAGACTGACAGTTCAAGAAGCATTTGAACAACACTGTCAGGCACGTGGTGTGATTGTTGGGGTGTCCTGTGCAGGACCAGGAGCTGGACTTTGGTGATCCCTTCCAGCTGAGGATGTTCCATCAGTCTCCTTCACCCATTCTCCTCAGAGATACTTCCTACAATGACAATCTACATCCGTAAAAGGGAATTTCTTATACCACCAACTCCCCAATTCTGTCTTAAAAGGGCTGTTTGAAATGGGAGCCACTTTCTGCTCCTGCAAAGGGACAAGTGTCCTGGTGACAGCTGAGGGTTTTGTGGGACACTGATTTTAAACTTAGCACCTTGGCTTGTCACCTGGGGTTTTTTTTTCCCTGTGCCCATTCATTTACTTGGACCTTCACAAAAGAAATATGTGTAGGAGGAGTAAACAGTTTTGACTTAAAATGTGACAAATTGGCGGGGAGGTTGCCTCAGCCACCTTTCACTCATTTTTGACAGCTTGCAGGGCTTCCAGATGGCAGCAATTATTTCTGATATAAGGCTGAAAATTCCAGTCAAAGATATTTTTTTTTAAAGGCTGAAAGGATGCCCGTGTACTAACATTCATGACCAAAAGGTCCTGCAACAAAGAAGCACCTCTGAAAGGACTGTATTTTCAAACCCACTCACATACATAACATTTTAAGAGCTGTCACCATCAGAGCACTTTTTACAGCCAGTTCCTGAAGGAAGTGGTTGTAAAGATGTGGCATGAAGAGCAGCAAATCCAGGTGCTGAGCAGAGAGCTTTTGAACTCAGAGCAAATGCGTGATACTTTCTTCTAACCAGAACAACTGCTGTTTGTGACCATCTGAACTTTGAGCTACAAGAAAATGTCTTTGGGGTTCATCAGGCTGATATCCTGTCTCTAACCACAGCCTGTACCAGATACTTCAAAGGGAAAGAATACAAGAAACTCTGTATTAGAATCATCTGCTGGCAGAGGAAATTTCAGACATCAGACAATTTGTCATTGATTTATCCCCTCAAACAGGACAGTTTATGTGCTTCTTAAAAAAAAAAATCCAGTTGAATGTAACAGTGATGTGAGTTTATTCACTAACCCTAACAAATTTTTATTTGAAGTATATTTGATTTCTCTAAAATAACAACTCTTCTACCATTTTCTCTGGTGGTTTTCCTAGCTGAAATTACAGTTTGAGGGTTTTTTCCAGCCACTTTTTAATACAGATTGCCCTTGAAATGTGGCAGTGTTCAGGAGCTGTGGCCCTCTGGCAGCTATTTTGCAAATGACAGTGTCTCCTCCTCCAAATCCTTCTCCTGGCAAGAGACTTAATCCTCTTTTATGGATCCTATTACCATCATTTCCTTATTGTTGGGATGATACTGTGTTATTGTTGTACCGTTTCTCTGGAGCCTCCTGTGTGTCAAAGACCCAAAACAGTTTGAGGGTATGAGGCAGGTAGTGAAAACACAGCAATTTATTGGTTTGTTTGTTTGTCAGATTGCTGACATCGAGCTGGATTTATAAGATTTGTTTTCTTGAACTCAGATGCTTTCCAAAGCAGCTGTGCTGTAGCTGTGAATGTTAACTAGGATGAACGGGGTGTCTGACAGGAAGGTGTAAAGTCTGTATTTAGGCTCAATGGGCTTTGCTCTGAGAGGTGTTGAATGTCTTAATTTTTTCTGAAACCCATGAGCTTGGTAGGTGTAAAACGTTGGCCCGGCTGAGGTCCGTGGCAAACTTCCCACTGACTTTAGTTAAGTATAATCACCCCCAAAATGCAGGCTTAGGACACTAATTATTGGCAGCTATTTTTCTAAGAGCCTGGCTAATGCACAGAAGAATACCAGAATGCCTCTGTGGGTTTTATTTCTTTGTGCAAAGGTCTATGCATTTTCCCAAAACCTATAACGAAATACAGGAAAATTCTGCAGCCTAAGTTGCCATCACAATCCATTTAAGGGTCATTTATTCGGTCTTAGTCACAAAAAACACAGAGACCTGCTTTGCTTAAATACGGGACCTGGCCAGTTGAGCAGTTCAGCCACACAGTAGAAACTTGGTGGTTCTGCTGCAGAAACTCACTGGCTGATGTTTGGATCCTAATGCGAGACTTCTAATTTGGTCATTTAGTGAATTTTAATTGCTTCAACATGAAGTACAGATGAGCAGCGTCTCCGGAAACCAGGCCACAGATCACTGAAAATAGTAGGTACAGGGCTCTCTAAGATGTGGGTCCTAAGGCTCTGTGCCTCATTGAATTTAATTACAGCTTGGAGTAAAAAGACACACACAAATTCATCTTTGGCTTGGTTTCATACAGATTTGTATTTGCACCATTAATCTTCTGCCTGTCCTGTCCATTGCTCCAGAAATGCTTCTTGAGCCACATGTCCAGGGAAAACCAAACTGTGGTCTCATAGACATTAATTTCCTACAGGCTTCATAAAAATAGGCAGCTGTGTGAAACAGAGAGCTTTTATTACCCTTGCTGAGCTCACCCCTGATTAGACACCGGGCAAACAGTGTGGGAAAACCCTTGTTAAGAGTGCCTTACCTGTGGATAAACTCAGCTGGCAGTCATGCCCTGCTGGACACTAAACAGCCACCCCACAAGAGCAGCTTTGCTTTCACACCATACCTCTCACTTAAACAGCCAGTTGTGCTCAGACACATCCTTTAGAAACCAAGCCCTGTTTGTTTCATCGCTTGTGGAGTTCTTGTTTTAACATACACCAGTGATATCTGGGAGGGAAGTGGCATGTTTTCCCAATCAGAGCAAAGAAATCTGTCCAGTAATGCCCTGGGTTTTTTCAGTCTGACTCTAGCTGCTAGAGGGTCTGCTTTGCAATTTGTTAATTCAGCTGTGAGTGTTGGCTGCATCTTTGAAGGACTGTAGGTGGATGATTTTTGTTGTTGTTGTCAGATTGAAGTCTGCTTTCACCTTTTCTTACTGCTTTCTTGTGCACCAATATGAGTATTTTTCTATCTATGAAGCTAAATTGTTGTAGCTGGGAAGCCAGTGATTCCAAGAGATTTCTGTGGGCTTCTGCTTGCACGATGAGAGAGATTCCTGTGCTCCAAAAGGCTTAAAATGTCTGGGTCTTGCTAATAATAACAGCCCCAAAAGAGAATAGTCCAGCTGACTGTATGTAGGCCAGACTTAATCAATTAACACACTGAGATAATGACATACCAGCCTATGGAGCCCTCTAAATATAATCATGTGTGAAGGCCACTGGCTACAGGATGGCTTCACAAGTCAAATAACACAGAACTGCCAATATTTAGAGCTGGGATGTCCAGAAGGCAGCACAGAGACAGAGAGCAACAGCGACTTCTGAAGAAATATGCATCTTTCTGGGCTGATATCTCTACTGAAACCACAGCTCAGGGGGTACTGAGATCAGCAATTTATTTCCACTGCCATCCTTTATGGCTGGTGGTTGCAGACTGCTGCCTCTTGGAGCTGCTCAGCCAAGGGGGCTGCTCCCACGTAGGTCCTCACAGAGCACACAGAAACCTTCCTTGCCTTGAAAGTTTCAGTCGTGTGCGCCGCCGTATTGTTGGAGCTCGTGCGAGCTGAAGTTTGCATAACGGCTCCTAAAAAAGTGGGCCTCAAAATGTCAAAGGGAGCCCCCTTTCATGTAAGAGATGAAAGCCACGTTGTCCTGGCTGAATTCCAGCATCTATCCTTGTGTGTTCGAGCGGATGATGGAGGATTTCTGGTGGTGGCTCCTGAACCAGGCGCCCTTTTACAGCCAATAAAGCTGAGTCCGTTTGCCTTGATTTTGCCGTGGGCTAAGTTGGGTACAAAGGGGTTACAGTAAACCCTTAATTGGTGGCTGCTTGAATGTGTGTGCGAGCCCCTGGTTCACCCACGTGTACGAGGAGGGCAAAAGAGGGGTGCCTTCCGTTTTGACCCTTTTGTCTAATCTGGCTTGATTGTAAGATCTCCCAGGCAGAGATTGTTGCCACATGGTTGCACTTTGTCTGCTGCGCTGGGGACCCTGGTTCCAGGGGTGAATAACAGCCCTCAGCAGTTTCTCTCACGTGAATAAAATATGACCAGCGGAGTGATCTGAGTAATCTATCAAATAACCCACAGCTCCACCCACATACAGCTCCTCCATATGAATCCTGGGGTTAATTTAAAGAATCTAAAGAATGGTAGGGTTACAGTGATTTTGGTTGAGCACCAAAGATTTATGTAACCTCACGAGCTCCCCATGCTGTTCCTCCAGGCTTGGGGTTTTGCATCGTTGCTGGCTGGTCCCCAAAAGACCGGGACTAGGTTTCTAGCTGCTCTGTGGAGGCTATGCCAAACTACAGGTTTAAATATTCATTGCATTCTTCACATGCCAAATAATCTAAGTTGGAAAGCAGGAGTCTAAGATTTTGCAAAGCTGCTCTTGCACAAAAAGACCATTAAAATTCATCGTGACAGAGAAAAAACAACAACATTGCCAGTAGTAGGGAACTTTCTGTTGACTTGGCTAATGCTGTGTGGAGCTAACCCACATTAATCCACTTAAATGGAAGGGTGAGCCTGATCCAGTAAAAGCAATAAATCCTCTTTAGAGCTGACCAGACTCCAGTTGCACTATAGGAGAAGCAGGCTGAATGGCAAACAGTTGGCAGGAGGTAACTGGATGGGGCCTGAATTTCCAATGCACCAGGTAATTTAACCCACGGCATCCCCTTTCCTTCATATGCACAAGCCAGTTGTGGGTAGGACCACGTCCCAAAGTTCTTGGCACCAGAGGTGGAATGATAGACTGCAGGATGGCAAAACTCCCTGCCAATACAGAACTGGAAAGATTGAAGCAGCTCTCTGTCATCACAGGGACTGGGTACCTGAGATGCCTTTGTTGGAAGAGTTATCGTCCCAGGCAGCTCAAGCAAAAGGGGTGAAATGCAGGGAGCAGAAATGGACAGAGAAGCGCCTGACCTGGAGCTGCTGGGGCTCTGCCTTGCCTTGGAGGCAGCTTGCAGATGTTAAGACAGAATAGTCAGCTGCTGCTGCCTTGCTATGGATGAGGGACTACGTGAGTTGCTGTTAAACTCCACAGAATTTCATCTGAAGCTGAACTGCCTTGGGAGCAAGTGGATCTGCGTGCCTGGGAAGTGGCTGTTCCTATCAGAGAGCGATTTTCTCAAGGCTGACCCAAGACATGAAACTAAACCCAGGCTGGGTGAATATCTCTGTTTCCTTATTCCTCTGAGAAACTGGGCCTGAATTTAAAAGGCTGTTTAACACTTTGAAGCCACCCACAGTTCTGTCTTTGCCTCCCACGCAAGCTCCAAGGAACTGACTCATTCCCACCGTATTTTCAGCTGTGCGTAGATCCTGCTCTCAGCTCGGGAAGTTCCCCGTTCAGCCAAGCAAATCAAGTGCACATTGTGACTTGAGTTAGCTGAGCTTGAAAGGTTTTGCGACACCGGCTCACAGCCGACAGTATCTGCAGACATCTGGCCTGCCTTTTAAAGTCGAGTAGGAGCCATATCCTTCAGTTAGCTGTGTAATTTATGCCTTATCTGCTACTCTCTATTCATGATGCTCCCTTATGTTAAATAGCTGTTTGTGAAAATCAGTGACACTGTCATCTGCTGTTAAATGAGAGGAGGTCTGCTCACAAGCAGGCATTCACCTCTCCTCTCCCCTTCCAAGTAGCAAACTCTTTTTTTCTCTCGCCATGGGGACACTGCTTTGAGTTTTGCAGAGCTTTCAAGGGTGTGAATGATACATACAGCTCTGGATGGTTTGTGACTCAGGAAAGCCTCTCTGCAAGGGGAGACGTAGGGTCGCCCTTCTGTCTCTTGCCAATCTGGTGAGCTGAAATGTTCTTTCCAGTTTGAACTGAAATCCCAACATCCCTGGATTTCTAGCTCGCTAATTCTTTCGCTGCTGAGGAGAATAACTCACTTCTTGCTGACATCATGCTGTCCTCCCGCTATGCCGTATCCACTGTGAGTCTTTAAAGCTTCATGCTATGCCTGAACAATTACACCCACGTTTTGACTGGGAAACAGAGACAAAGGAAGGCAGTTAGAAGGAGGACGTGGGAGCCTTGCCTTCTATTTTCCTGTTCTTCACACTGGGCTCATTCCTGCCGTCTTTCCCCCTGCCTGGTAGCAAATTTCCGGCAAATGCATTGGGGTCACCACTCCCTGCTTCTCTGTAGAAAATAACTCTGGTCTATTTGGGCTCTGGACCACTTCTGCATGCCATTACACCACAGCACAGTCTTTAGAGATAAACATTTGCAGGTTTGTAAGCACAGTCCTACTCACTACATCATTACAGGAGAGAGGGGGAGTAAACATCCTTTGCAGTACAAAGGAATTGTCAACAAACTCAGAGAGGGGAGGGGAGAAATATCCAAAGGCACCCTCCATTTTTGGCTTGCTGCATTTGGTTTCTTTCGTGCTACTCACTGAACGTTTGCACCCCTCTGCAAAAAATCCAGGGCAAAGGCCTGGCTGTTGTCTGCACTATTAACTAATGAAGTCAGGAATTTACCTCTGTCACCACCTGGGAATTGAATAATATATAAACCCAGCTCTTCCATCCTACTGGCACTGGGCTGAGTTCCATCAGCTTCTGAGGAGCTTTTTGGAGTGCAGAGTCCTGACCTGCTCACAGTGGCTAGTATGAGCTGAGACATGAATAAACAATAAAGGAGATAAAGGAGAGGCTGGGTTGAAAGCAACAGCTGTTTCCTATGGACTCCTGAATAAACTCCAGCTCTTTTTGCTGATGGGCTGGGCTTTTGTCCTCGTGCAAAGGAATGAACTGCTCCAGGAATCACATTCTGATATGAGAGCAGTATTTTTAGTGTGTATCACTAAATATAAAGGGCCTGCTCAAAAACTTCTGGGAAGAAAAGAATGTCTATTTAAAAATGTGTTTATTTCAGGTAGCTCCCAAAGTTTTAGCTGTGTTATCTCACTTCAGCTGTGGTTCTAGAAGCAGAATTACACCCAGACTTTCACGTGTAGCTTTTATATGTCAGGGAGCAAAGTCCTTAGCCCAAGGTAGCCTTTTGCTGACTCCAGATGTGCTCCTCTGCCATAAAACACTTTGGAGGCCCAATGCTACATTACATAAGCCACTTGGTGGTTTTAACACTCCTTTCACCAGGAGCAATCCCTTCTCTGTGTAACTAAGCAAAAGGGTTGGCTTGAGCCTGTTGCTATAATGAATTTCTAAAGCTGGGCTTGTGGGTATGACTCCATCAGTTAAGCACGAGCCTCTGCTCTGCTCTACCCCCAGGAGTTCACATCAAGTTTTAGAGCTTCAGGCATTTACTCCTGATTTCCACCAGTGGAGCAGGCAGATGAGCTTGGCCAGGAGAAGTGGATTTTCCTCGTACTTCTGTTGTGTAAGCTCATCCCATTTGTTTGGAAATCGAGCATTTTTCTTTTGTAGAGAGGCAGAGGTTTTGGTTATCTCAATAGCACAGCAAGAGGAAATTCTAATATCAGATCCAGGAAACAGATAAATGCAATATATCTTAATGCAACAATGTCCTTTGCAGTCTACTACTACCAAGTTACTCTATCTGAAAATCCTTTAGAAAGCCTATTCACTCAGGTAATCTCTTACTTTGGGGAAGGCCTGGTCACTTTTATTTATATGTGTAAATCCTCCCACAAATTATTCCAGACTAGTGAGTCCCTATTCTCCCTCTCTCCTCCACAACGATTAAGACCTTGTAAGGAGCCAGAATTTCAAGTAACCCCATTTTTAATTTTTCTTTTTTTTTCTTTTTGTAAGCAATGTGTATACCCTATTTTAATATGTGAATAAGCAGAACCTCGAGTGGGTCCACTGGTGTGTCTCCCTCTTCAATCTGAGGCACTTGGCTCCAGCTGCAGTGGGAATTGAGGGCAGCTGGGTCTAGTGGGCTGTGCTGTGGGCTACTGTGACTCTGTGGGGTGGCTGCAGGCAAACTGACCACCTTAGGAGAACAGAGCATACCACCCCCGTGTCCTCGGTGAGCAGCAAAATGGAGCCGTGATTCCATCCAGGCTGTCCGTATCTTCCTTTTTTTGTAGGGGGAAGGGTAGGTAAAATACCTGGGAAAGTGAAATCTTGGGGCTATCAAGCATTAAAAGTTCCATTTGTATATTTGAAATGAGTAATAGCTTGCCTTAGAGCAAACCTAAATATATAAAAATACAAACCTGCTAAATTTCTAATGCTGTTTCTGAAGTCAGTGTGTTTGTTTTAAAGTTCAATATGAGTTAGAACTCAAGTCAATCCCTTCAATATTTCCTTTTTCTCTTTTCTGTTTTTCACCAAGTCTTGCCCATCTCAACTGCTTTCCTGAAGCTCTTTTTTGTTTATCCTACACAATTTCCTTCCTTCCTTCAAGTCCAGACCCCCTTGCTCCCCTGGGACTTTGTATGATAGTTAGGCACTAATCATGTACTTCTGCCCCAGAAGCACAGATAGGGGCTTCCTCCCCCTTCTTCCAGTCAAAGGAGGATGTAAGGCATAATGGTAATCTTAAACAACACTGCTATTCATTGTTTGGGAGATCTGGGAAATATCCTTGAATTCAGCTTGCTAAATTAGCTGCTTCTTGAGTAACCCACAGCTGCTGCGTATCTGTCCCATTACATTTTACAAAAATGCAGCAGTTCTCATTACATATGATATTCTCTAAACATATGGACCTTCCGCTAGTTTATGTCTCTGTGTAGCTCTGTTGCCATGAATGTACACACAGGAACATTTTCTTTTGTACTTAAAAAAAAAAAACAACCAAAACCCAAACCCGACAATTCTTGAAAATAGATTAAAGACAGGCATTCGCAATTACTCAGATGGAGCAAAGATGTTGGAACACTTCAGAATACAGCCTTTGTCAGGAGCCAATACTTAGATTAAAATGTTGCTTCTGGCAGTAAAAGTGTAACTACCAGTGGTTTTAAAGCTTTGTCCTGCCTGTTGTGCACATGAACATCTCCCTTGAAGTTGGCCCTGTGCTTGCATATATTGAAAGTCAGATGGACCCTCAGTGTAAGGTGATGCTTGACTGTCTGTACGAGGCAATGACACGGGGTTTGGCTTTGGTCTCATGTGTTTGCTCCTTCACATTGATTTACAGAGGAATTAGGTTTGAAAGAAAATGTATTTCTGGTGTTATTCTGTTTACACTTCCTACTCTTTAATAACTTCTCTGCATGAGCAGGGAACTTGAGCAAATCTTGAAGAGGAAGGTTTCTGTGTCTCCTCCCTCTTGTGCAGTTTTCTAGGCTTTGTCCTTCAAAATGGAGCACAGTCCTAGAAGAAAACCCAAACTTCCATCTTTACTGTGTTCCTTGTGACATGGCTGGTTCTAACAGAGAGTCATTGAAGCATCAAGTACTGTAACTAAAAAATGCAGTTCTGAACAAGTTAAAATTCTCCTTGGACCCCTACAGCTCTGTTCAGTGCCTCTCTGATCCCATTCAGGGCTTATTTCCTTGACTTCAGGGGGAGTCTGGCTAGGGATGAGCATCTACTGTACTCTAAACCTTGGGAGGAGTGCCATGCATTTGCACATTGTCTGTTGTCACCTCACTCAAAACAAGGGGTGTCAAACTACGTCCTCTGTAGTGCATCCTTGGGCTATGCTTGATTGTGTGGTCACCAGCAAGGGACAGCAAGTGTCTCTCTCACAGTGGTCTCAGCTGTGTTATTATGTTAGTAAGCCAGTGGTATCCATCTCCTCGCCTTCCCTCCCTCTGTTCCTGGTCATCTCTTGTCCCTCTTCTGTTTTACTCCTCTTTGCTCCTTTTATTACTAAAGATGTCCCCTCAAACATACCCACCTAAGTACAGGTACAGCCTGATTCACTTCTGTATCTGAGCCTTCCTGCAACACACATTTGCATCCAACCCCTGCTTCGTGCTTTGGTGCTGCAG
The DNA here is from genome assembly GCA_013397315.1 of Donacobius atricapilla. NCBI lineage: Eukaryota > Metazoa > Chordata > Aves > Passeriformes > Mimidae > Donacobius > Donacobius atricapilla. Next base: position 96,879 of record WBMY01012083.1, read on the forward strand.
GAGGGGAGGATCATCTCTCTCCAGCAGGAGCTACAGAGCAACTGGAGACAGGAATCTGTGCAAGGATGTGGCTTTGCTGCAGCCCTGGGGAGCTTCCAGGGGCTCTCAGGTACCACTTCCGTGCTGGTGCATTTGGGAGGGTGTGCAATGGATCCCTAGAAGCTGGTCAGCCATGGGCAAGGAGCTGCCAAACCCTGGCAAATCCGAGAGGTTGAAGACACAGCTGTGGGCCCTTGAAGCCAGCCAGGTGCTTCATCCTCTGCTACAAGGAGATGTCTCCTCCTCTTCAGGATGCAGAGGCAGGAACTCTGCAATAGAGGCCCTTCTCACGAAATAGAGGAAGAGGGTTTGGGTTTCCTTTCAGTGGCCTCTAAATCATTTGTCCAGAACACAGAGCTGTCCTTCCTGGAAATATTTAGGCTCATTCCTTTAGAAGTCATCTATGATTGTGTTAGTATTTGTGCATAAATGAATATTAATGGTGAATGTGGTCTGACTACTGGGCCCATTTCCTCCCACAGCTGTTTTTGTGAGAGACCTGATCCAAAAACATCTTGTGCACACATCTTCCAGCCTGGCTCCTCCACAGGCGAGCTTGATGGAGAATGCTTTGCTGGTTGTGGTTTAGGCATGGACGCAGCACATAGCTGCTCGGTGCTGTCAGAGTCTCAACAGATCTGCATTCACCTCACAGCAGACATTTAGGTACCAAGGGAACTTGTGTTTTAACTGGAAAAAAGCTTATGTGCCAAAGGCCTCTTGTTATAGGAGAGGTTGCAGCTGAGCAGAGGTTTGGAGGCGCTTAATGCTGGAGTCGGCTGCTCCAGCTGGCAAGGAAAGCCCACCCACAGCTTAGGTGGGACCAGCACCTGAAATCAAGTATTGAAACGCCTGCATTATAGCACTTTTATTTTGTTTGGATACGATTCTGTGCAGTTCTACATTTATCTTTTTTTTTTGCCGATTTATCGCAAAGATAGTGCTGGGAGTGAACCTGGGATTCCTGCAGAAAAAGATGGTCCTGGAGATAACAGGTTCTGAGAAGAAATACTCCAAATGCCCCTTTTTTAATCATTAAATGAGTATATCCTTACAGATGTAGATTGACTTAAGTAGGGAAAGGGATTTGCTGTATGACTCACATGTCTGAACTACTGCTACTCATTTTTTGATGTAAAAGCCTCTCAACTGCTTGCAAATGATCTGCAAAGGATTTGTGTGCTCGGAAACTCTTGAGCGAGTGATTTTGGCTTCGAACACTTGAAGAGGTTGTTTGCAGATGATGCACATGCTGACCACTTCTGTTGAGAAGGAGCCTAATTCCGAGTATACAGCAAGCAGCAAAAAAGGTTCCCACTGCCCCAAACTAATGACAAACAACTTGCCTGACTCTCCGTTTTAATCATATGATCCAATTAAACCTTAATCCCATCAATATGAAATAAATGTTCCCATCTTTGGTTATTTTCCTGGTGTGGAAAGCTGCTCACAGCCTCACGCCCGGCAATGAGTCTGTGTTTTGTGTTCCTGTTGCAGAAGAGGAAGGGGGACACAGGAAGGCTGGCTGGGGAAACAGGCAGCTTGAAAACCTTTCTTTCAGCCCAAAGTGGGAGCAGAGCAGCCCATGGAGATACTGTCACAGATCCAAGCAGGCTGGGGTTAAACGGTTTCCTCAGCTTTTCTTCCTAAATCAATTTGAATATTCTTGGCAAGCTCTGTTACTATGCATGGTGGGCAGCTGTGATTCAAGCAGGGAATTTTTTTTCCCCTTTCTACTGTCCCAGTCTTCCTGTCTTGTGCAGATGTGATCCTTTCCCTCTGTCTGCCTAACAGCTAATTATTTTACCAGATGAGCCAATAGTCTGAAGAAAACAGATCATGCATATTCTTGAAAGCAACAACTGTGTTACAATGTCGGGGGGGATGGGTAATTAAAAAAATGAGGAGTCACTTCCTTCTGACCCATTCTACTCCTTAAGAAAACCTCCAGAAATAGCAAACATTCTGATTTACAAGGGACAAACCTACCTCCCACGTTAGTACCCCCCACACTTAACAGCAGAACCTCGCCCTATGCTTTTTGGGAAAGCAGGGGGAAAAGCCAGTTTGAATATCTAAGACACCCAGGTAACAGCTCTGCAATCTATGGCAACCTGAAAAAGTACACACCCCTGTAACTGCAAGAATGTGGACAAGGGTGCATCAGCTGCTTCCTCAGAAAATGCCTGCACTCACTAAGCCTTCATTCCTAATCCAAATGATGCTTTTCTGATTAAAATCATCAGTCCCAGGCTCTGGGAAGGGCAGAAATTCTGCTTGGTGGTTACACTAGAGGGAGCTTTTCTGGTGGGGTAGCTATCTGGGCTTTGCAGCTCGCCTCAAAACCAACAGCTCTAAACCAGTGTCTGCCACTGCGTCCCAGGTGTGAGCTGTGAGCTACCAGAGAGCACCACAGCCACGCAGGTGTGTTTTATAGCCTACAGACGGTGTTTTGAGAATGCCCGTGGGGTTGGGTTACGCAGGCAGGACAGGCAGGGGACCGCTGCAGTTCCAAACCCCACAGAAGCTCAGCAGCACCTGCTGCTTGCTGGAGCACCGCTTCGATGGAAGCTGAAGTGTGCGGTCCTGCTGAGCCCTGCCTGCTGTCCGCTTTCCTCTCACTCCAGCACCCCAAGAACAGCAGGTCTTGGCCCTGGAAAGGCTGGCAGGGTCCCCCCCTTCTTGCATTTGGGGGATCCTGGTTTAAGCAGTGAGGGGCTTGGTGTTTTACCAGGGCAGCAGTAGCATATGAATGGTGAGAGGCAGGAGTGAGGGCTCCAAAGAAAGGCACGCGGGCTCAAGATGAGGTAGGGGCTGTCTGGTACTTTTTGGAAATTAAATTAGGGCCTAAGGTGCTAATCATTGTTGCATTTGGCAGGATAAGGGTTTTTACAGAGGTCTAATACTCTTGGAGCAAAAGCTGCAGGGTCTAGAATCACAGGAAAATGCCACCACTTTTTTTTTTGACTTTTCCTAGACGGAAGAAGCATGCCTCAGTATGGGGTAAAACCAAGGCCTGCCCCTAGCACGCTACATCCACACCAAGGGACCAAGAGGTCTGGGTATTTTATCTTAAAAATTCTTCACAAGCAAACATAAAAAGTGACCCGTACTGCTCCGAAGGCCAGCATCAGCTGCCCTCCGGGATAACTTGAGTCAATGAATCCTCCTTCATTCTGAGCTGTAGCTTAAAAGTTGAGGTACTTTTAAGACCAGGCAGACTATTCTCCTAAAAGTAAACTTCCTGCCTCAATCCCTGCAGCAGGACAGAGAGAACTCCGTCCATCCTGGACTGTCTCATTCACTTCTCAAGGAACACGTGACTTTGCTGACAATAATGGAACAGCAGCCAAAAGAATGAATTTTCCTCATTTTTTTTGCTGCCATTTTAAGAGTGGATAATCATTTAATTAGTTCTCACCCTCTGGGGCTGTAAGTTCTCGTATAATTAGATAATGAGCAATTATCATTACCGCATTTTGTTCTCACATGGCACTACATGGATTCCAGCAGTGACCACATTCCAAAGGCTCGTGTTCCAGGTTATTACCCAATAATGCCATGAGAAACCCTAACATCTCTCTTGCAAGAAGGCTTTAGAGGACAAATCTACCAGTTATTACAGGTGCCGACATAAATCCCACCTGCTCTTACTGGACTGGTCCCACATGCTTTGTGCCAATACCCACTACAACAGGAAAACCCTAAAATATTCCAGGGAGGTTATGTGGTTGGGTGCTTCCCGAAATACCGCCTTTCATGTCCTTAATGCCACCCTTGCTTTTCCTGCTTTGGCAGGCAAGGCCAAAATCAGGGTTACGCAGAGTGGTTTAGAACAGAAAGTCACAGGCCAACGCGAAGGTTTCAGTTTGGAGTAGCCCCCAGAAGCGCTGCTGTGCTAAGAAAAGTGCCTGATGGGAGTCAGGACTTACAGGATCTACTTGCACTGAGGCCAACAGCTGGCAATTAGTTAATTCGTTAAAATACCTGGAGAGGTTTTAAATGGGCACCTGGCGAGAACATGCGTGCAAGAGGAGGATCTTGAAACCACTTTAGGCTTTAGGGCAAACAAAAACCAGATGGGAGATGGGTGCAGAGATTAAAAGGTGTAGGCAAGGGGCCCATATCTGTCATTATTCCTGCAGCTACAGTTTAATTACTACTCCTAGGCTTTGGAAACAGAGATTTCTTTTTTTTAATGATAATTTTTTCAAAAAGGTATGTGAAGGAAGCTGAAGAGGGCTCTTAGTACCATCCCAAGTATCTGCTAAGACTCTTAATATGTTTTAATCATGACCCAGAATAGAAACTGTTTCCCTAATCTTCAAAGTTAAGGTTGCTTTCAAAAGGAAAAAAAAATTAAAAAACCCAAATAAACCAATTGAGAAACAAAGGCCCACGCTGCCTCTCCTCCCCGAACTTCTCCTTTTTCCAGCAGCACCACAACAGAATTCTGCATGAGGCACAAAGCAGGCAAGGAGCTCTTCTCCAGCTGTTTGGGCATTAGGCAGATGTGCACAGAAAATCTTGTTTTGTGCAGCTGTGCATTGCTTCAGTGGGCTGCAGCACCAGGTTATGGGAAGGTACACAATTTACATGGAGGATGTTATTAAAGAGCTATTTTAATATTCTATTTTGTAACGCAGTGAAGGTAAGAAGCAAAATTAGCAGCCTGTTCTGAGTGGAAGGGTTTTTTCTTGAGGCCTATAATGGCAAAGCTGCAGTGACTTACAGCACCAGGACAACAAACCAACCCATCAGGAAGGAACAACCATGACATAGCAGGGCCCAAATAAAGCAAAATTTTAGCTGAAGTACTTGCTGAAAAAGTCCAAATCAATTTTCTCTAATACCATTCTTAGTTAGAACATAGAAGCAGATATACTTGGATTTAAAAAAACAAAACAACTCCCAAAAACCCACACCAAACCAATCAACCAACCCCCCCCAACAACAACCAAAAAACCCCTGGAAACTAGATCTTCCACAATTTTGGAACAGCTAATGACACTTGTTTGTGGAAAATAGCTGAAGTGCCCACAGGGAGGAATTCACTCTTGAAAAATTTGACTAGCAAATGTCCACTGAGCTGTATTTAGTCGTTTCCACACAAAAGCCATGTCAGGCAAAACAAGCAAAAGGGGAGGAGCAGGGACCATGAATTAGTACTGAGCAGAGGTACAGCCACATGTATTTATTTTTTCCCAAGAATGCACAGTGATGAAACACAGATTTGGGGTTAAGTGTGGCCTTACATTTTTTTCTATTAAAATCTTGTCTATCTGCATCTGTCCCTAAGATGACAAGTGTTTGACCCAGTCACTGAGGCAGATGCATCCAGGGCCAAACTGCACATAGTGGTTCCATCTAAGAAAAACAAACCCATTATCCTACCAGGAACAAGATGCCTGGGGAACATTCCTCCAGCACAGCATGTGCAATGACCTGGGGGAAGAAGCTGGCTGAGCTCATTTCAAAAGCCAGATAAATGCATCATGAGTGGTGGACCAGTCACTAATTCGCTCAAGTCCTCCTAAATGCTACAGGTCAACCCCACATGGACTTTCTCTATCAGTTAAAATCAGGGGTGCAGGTGAAATAGCACATGAAGTCACAATGCCAAGGAAAATCTTCCTGAGCAGGGCATCATTACGTGGCTCCTGTGCTTAGCCAAGGATGCTGAGGTCGATACAAGTTGAGGGCTCTTCCCATTTTGCAGTATGGACGTTGAGAAAAAGATTCCTGTCCAAGGATAAGGATTTTTTCTTTTTAAAGAAAAGGATTGAGGGAGTGGAGTATTGGCTAAAGGATGGAGTATGACAGCCATCAGTAGACAGTGTGTTATTTTGTCATGTCAGATTTCCTCAGCAAAAGCAGCTCGTGATGGTTCTGTGATGGAAGTTAAGTTAGAGAAAAACTGACAGAACTGTGATTTCCCAAAGGAAACAAAGCAAACATAATCTACTTTGAAAAAAATCTGATTTTATTTTTGTATTGAAAAGACCTGTCAATTTAAATAGATGTTTATTTCCATTCATGGTCTCAACCAGTGTTGTGTGTTAACATTATTCAGACCTGTATAAAAAGCCATCTGTGTTACATTGGTTAACATCCTAGAACACTGGGGGAGGGGAGGGTTTGAAGCAGCTTAACATTAAAAATAGGATGTTCCCAAAAAACTTACAACTGATGCGGCATCTTCTATTCTAATTTTATAGGAGCTGAAGCATTTTGCAAATACAATTCAAGTGATTTGGTCTTCAAAAAAAAAACTTTTAAAACCAGATTGCTTTCATAGCAGTATCGAAGCTGTCAGCTGAGAGAACACACACACAACACTCCCGTGTGTGCAAACACATACATGGAGAACCACACTGAGCACAACTGGAACACCCCATTCAGTATTTGGATTACGAATGTGTTCCTCTGAATCCATGATCACAGTTAATTTAAAATGCTAGTTGCCTTTTTTTAATATATACATGGTTTCCATGGAAACCCAAGATTCTGCACAATCAACTGACATTTATTTCCCATGGTGCTGTGAAGTTCTCTAGTGAAGGGGCCAAATTCCAAAACCTTTACTCAAACATGCACATACCTCACTGAAGCCAGTGGACAGGGGAGAAGATGGTTAAGAAAAGGGGTTGCAGGGTCAAGGTCTAGATTTGAAAAACCACATGACAGATTGTCATTTAAAAAAAGGTTTTAAGTCATTCTTTGGTTTATTTCCATGATTCCCAACACTGTCTGAAAAGCCCAGAGACAGTCACATGAGAAATCATAGCTCTAAAGCAAGCCCACAGCATTTTTAAGTCTTGTGTATTAAATGTTTAGAAGACTACAGGAATTCAGAGTACCCCTTACATTCATGTCCCCAAAAATCTAGTAACTGCTTAAGTGCATGCACTGAGGCATGACCGGCATGCCTGTAAATTCGTATTGTTCAAGTTAAGAGCAAATATAGCTGCAAAAAACCCCACCCACCTATAATTAAATGGTCATTACTAGCAATGCTATAGTGACTGTCTTGTTATTAAAGAAATGCAGACATGGTTTCTGCCCCTTTGGCTCGCTCAGCCCAAGGAAGCTGTCCCGCTCAATTTAGAAAGGAAGCACATTTTAAGAGTCCAAGGGAGTTTAGTATTTCCATGTTTCTGGGGTCAATTATTAATGTAAAGATGTAGACAAATGGCAAGTATATGAAAGCATCTCTCATACATTCCAAGGTTTGGAAGTCAAGAGCAGATCTTGACTTCCTTATGCTCAAATGTTATGGTAGGCTTCGAAAACCAGTAAGAAGTAATATAATATTTCTATGGAAAGCAAAGTATAACTAAGTCTAGCTAGCATTTGTATGCAAGCAGTTTTTGCTATGCTTAATATAAGGCAGATTTTATTGCAATGATAGTTACCAGTCTGCTAGTAGGAAAAAAATACAGGCAACTACACTCAGAGAAGGTGGCTGATAATTACTAGTGACAACTTCTATTTTTCAGAACAACTCAGCTTTAATGTACTTTCTGGAAACAGCATTTTCATCACTGGTTTTCACTTCCTTCCCCATCCCATGTTAAGTATCAAAAATCAAGACTGGATAAAATGAATTGTGGCTATTTACCAACCAACATCTCCTATTCCGTTATTATTCTTAACTGGGACAAATATAAATCATTCTTTATAACCTACTGCCACTGGTTGTTTATAAATATCTGCTTGCTGCAATAAACACTGGTCATTGAAATATTCATTTGCAGTAACTACTTGGCACTAGGTTAATATACTTGTAAAGTTTAATGGAAGTGCTTCTGATGTACATACAAGCACTTAGAACATCAGACTTTTTAAAACTTAGTTCTGGGACTTTAAATATCTATAGTTTACAGTTTTCACAAGCATTTCTGAAAGTATTAAATCTCTTCAATGAGTTTAGAGGCTCCTGTCTCAGCATATCTAAGTTTCTTCAACAATTACACAATAGCTAATTTAACATTCTTGCTTCCTATGCTGAGACAACACGGTACCAAAATTTAGTTACAAAAAGAGGCATTTTTGGTCAGGCTGACCCCCCCCCCCTCCAGCTGTCCCTTAACAAAAAAGAAACACAGCTCAAACCTGTCTCCTCTCTCCAGAAAAAAAGACACCTAAGGCCACAAATGTACACTTGCCAGAACATCGGGTGTTTGTCCTTTCGTGGCAACTGCACATTTCCCACTTAGAGAAATACAGTCTGAAGGCCCCACCACCACCTTTAAGGATGAACCACCTCAGAAGCCAGTTTAGGCAGCAGTGCATATGCAACCACATTACATTGAAACAGTGTGTTAAAGTCATTCCAGCTACTTCAACTAGTTTTTAACAATGTTTAATCAAAATTCCTAATTGCAGGAAAGAAAAAAAAAAAACAAACTTAACGTAGAGAGGCATAAAGATGCAAAGATAACCACCACAATGATCCAATAGCAAAAACTCTTGTTTAAAGGTTTTCTTATGCTAAAAAAGGCACACAACCCTTTGTAAACTAGAGACAAAAGCTAGCAGGACTACAGCAATAAACCCAGAAGAAAAAGCCTACCAGAATTACCCAATTGCCTACTGGGAGGGAACAATGAAGTAGACAGGCTGCTCTTGCTCTGTTTTGTTTGCAGGGAAGTGGTCAAATTTAATAGTCAAATTTAGCCACATTAAGAAACATTTAACAAAAGCTACCCCAAGAAACCAGAACAAAACCTGACATTTGGGTCAAAAGGCCACAGACAGGCCCTTCCATAGCATGTAGCTGAGTGAGTTCAGAGATTGGCAATGAAAGAAAAAAGCTTTAGACATGTGATGGGAACAAGCTTTGGGATTTATCGAACAGTCACACCAAGCTTCTCCAGCACACGCACTCCCTTTTCTTGGTATTCTTGTCGAGTCATCCAGAAGTTGTCTTTGTCTTTCATGATGTCTGCTAGAACAGCCCCCCCCAGAAACACCATGTGCTTCCGACGAGGGGGATCTTCGATTCGGATCTTAAATTTCTGAGAAAAAGAAAAGAAGCCGTTACTAGGATTCTCGAAACAAAGTCCTTGCAAAAATAAAATCGGGCTTTCCACCAGAACAATGAAGTGGAAACTGTCTAGTGAGAAAAACGCAACTGAAAAACTGAAACGTTAGCACAGTGCGTGCTTCCAGTTTGAGCAACTGAAGTAAAACAATGACTTTGCATTGGAAATTACCCACAGCTACTGACATTTGCCCAAAAACTGTACTTTCAGTATATCAACAAAAAGCCCAGGATTCAGAATACTGACAGAAAATTAAAGACCAAATTTTTGCATTTCAGGAACACTATTAAAAGTGAAATAATTCCTAATCTTTGATGGTTAAAATTTTCAGAAGTTACCAGATCATCAAATCACAAATATTTTAGAATGATACCGATTTACACAATCTAAACCAGCTTAACTAATATTCCCTTAACTTCTTCAGTGCTAAAGCTCTAATTTCAAGAGCAAAAATGCGTACAAAACCATGACTGAAATACTGTGTCAGGTGTAAAACATTCTGTACAATTGAATCATTCCATTGAAAACCTTCAGAGAACGCTGTATTAAGAACCAGGGAAGTTCAGTTAAATTCACTATTAGAAACTCCACTCCAAGGAATATTCAGTACAACCCACTGTAACCTCTGTAACGTGTGTGGGTGGCTGTGTTGCCTGCTTATCACAATAATCAGTGAAAAAGGGAAACTTACTCCACCTGAAAGCGTGTTAGAACTCCAGCCTCTCTCACTTTTGAGTATTTCACTTGTAGCATGAACCAAAACTTCCACAGATTAAAAAAAATACGTATTTTTTTTGCTCAATGACAACTTTAAGGCACAGAAACTCCTTAGATTTGTTTAACCAACATTACAACGCGTGTCCTGGTATTTATCAGCCTAATTTCCATTCGAATCAACCCAAGACTTCAGGAATTACCTGCTACCAGCAGGGTCTAGAAGGTAACTTCATTGCAAGCATGCACGAAGCAAAGGCACAGGAGGAAGAGGGGCAGCGATTTTGCAAGCTGCAGGGAGGGCCACCCGCAGCCTCCCTCATTTCTGACCACTTGCTTCCCTCTAGTGGGGATTGAGGGGAAGCTCCTGCGCCCCCCAGGTGTAGCAGCCACCCGGTACCCACCGAGAGTTTCTCCACATCTCCTTTCAGAACTCGTTCCAGGTAGAGCTGTTTCAGTTCCCGCTCCAGCCGGGAAGGCAGCCCAGGGTACATGGTGGACCCTCCAGACAGCACAATGTGCTTGTAGAATTCAGACCTGACCCAAAAAAAAAAAAAAATCTTTGTAGTGTTGCATAGTTTACTCTGTACTACAGTAAGTACCTGTACAGACAGAGGAGTAAATACAAATCTGAAAAACGGTCACTAAACAAAGACTGTGCACAATTTCAGCAGACTTGACCATGCTTTCCCAGAAAGCAGAAATAAAAAAAATATTGTGCTTTCAAGATTTTATCTTTGCTCATTCTCATTTAAAGTTCCCAGAGAACCTGTTAAGCTCTGAAAGTTCAGCCTGAGCCCCACTCCCAGCACACACCCTTCTCCCAGGAGCACACGTTGGTGTCTAAAGCAAAAGTTGTTACTTTGAAGACAGCTCTTGCATCACCCCTGCACCCAGACCAAGGATTTAAACGTTCTGCTCTTACCTGGTATCGATGTCAGCAGCCTGGATGGTGTTGAACAGCAGTTCAGCCACACCAACCCCTTCGACATTGATTAAGTGAGGCTGGAAGAGAGCCTCCGGTGCCTCAAACCGTTCTCCACCAACTTTGATAATCCTGCCATCTGGGAGCTAGGGAAGAAACAACACCATTGAAAAGACTACTTTGAGCCACTTGAATGCTAAAAAAAAACCAAGAGGAAATGACCTACATTGCTCCCAAATGTTTTAACACAGGAAATTGTTGATAATTGTCAGCACTGCAAGAAGTCGTTCAGTAGTACTGAAAGAATATACAAATGCTTTAATCACTCTGCAATTCACTTGGAGACATCAGGGGCCAGACATATTGATACTGACCTACCAAATGTTTCCTTGCAATACCAACTACTAGCATCAATTTAAAAAATTATCTTATGGCAAGAATAATGCTTTTCTGCAAGTTTTTCCAACTGTGATCACAAAGTTTCCACTGAGAGCGAGTTTACCTTTCCTGACACCAGGGATCAGTGTCATGTCTCGCTGCTGCATGGATGAAGCTGAAACAATTTCATATGCTAGAATAAGCCCACTTTCTCTACAAATTCCTGTACTATAATATTCAAATTTCAAAGATCTACAACGACAAAAACGAGTACAAAATCTCACAGGAAATCTGAAAAGAAAAAAGCCTGCAGAAGATTTCCCCAGAACCAATTAATTTGCTTCTACAGGCTGAGAGGTGAGCTACTGCCAAGAAAAAACTGTGAAGGAATCAAAGCTAAATGCTACCCGAATTTAAACCTAGGAAGTTTAGGACAAGGAAAGCTGTCTCAAGACACTCACCGTGTAGGATTCAACTAGAACTGTGGTCTCTAGTGCCAGCTTCTGCTCCTGTTCAATGTTGTATCCCACGTAACACAACTTCTCCTTGATCATGCGAACCGTCTCGAAGTCAGCAGAATGGTTGAAAGCGTAACCTCGCAGCAGGAGGAGCTGGAGGGAACACAGCAGGTTAGCAGGAAATGAGAGGAACAGTCCAGAGCTCTCATTAGAGGGGTACATTTAAACACAGATCTCTGTTCGCCTCCCTTTTTTAGCTGCAAATTCGGGTATTAAGACAAATCTGTCCCAGTGTATCCGTTATTTTCTTCATCATTAAAACTTTTAGCGTAACCCCAAAATGGAAGAAAACCCAAAATAATTCTTATCTTTAGAACTTCGCTTCAGAACATTCCCATATTCCAGTTTAACCGTAAGATTTGTCAATCTAAGATGCTGCTTATATTTAAAACTCCCAAACAAATGAATCGTCTAACATGCTCTCTCATTTAATAATCAGGGAAGAATCACAACACTGTTTTCCACACTGTAAGGAAGTCTTTCTGAAAACAGATGAGTAGAACTGAGAGAATGCAATTTAGCTTTCACTTCAGGTATCGAGAAAGCCAACTTTCAAGATTTTCCTTCCCAAATAGGGAATAAATTCCCTTCCTACAAGATTGCCACTAAGAAAATGCGATGTCTCTGAATAACATCAGTATCATCACATAGGATTTAGATGAGGAAACACAGTAAGAATAGACTGAAGTAACACAGAGAATACAGGAGATCTTAATGTAAAATTAATATATGAATAACAAAGGGAAAATATCCAGTGGTTTCTTGCTGTGAAGGGATTTTGACTTGAACCAACACACCACAGGTACCAGCCTTAACCTTAAACCCTCTTCCCTCCCAGCTTACCTTGATGAGGTACCTAGTGATATCCCTCCCAGCAATATCTAACCGTCTAGTGAGGTGAGGGAGGGAGAAGCCTTCATAAACTGGGCAAATGTGAGTCACACCATCTCCGGAGTCCACCACAACACCGGTCAACAAACCTAAAAGAATGGGGGGGAAGCACCACTTTTATTGCGCTTTCATACACAGAGCAGAACAGCAGTGAGTTTAAGAGGATTTTTCACTGTAAACTGATACAACCTCTCTTCCCTCAGTCCTCAGTAGATATTAAACTTTAGCTTTTCATAGTAACAAATGCTTTCATACTTTTTTTTTAGAAGTATCACTTTTACCTAGATGTTTAGAACTCTCCCGCTGACAATTTTATGTGGTGTTTTAATATCTCAAATTGCACTCTAATTAAAGGCATGTATATGTTCATTAAACGCTTACTGGGGCATGGGTTCATCCACTGGATTCAGTTGTGCAACCTTTTAATAATTTCTGAAACGTGAAGAAATCTAGAGATATTCAAGCCACAAGTTTACCTTGTTAAATTCTTAGGACTTGTTGATTTTTACTGGCATTCAAAAAACCAAGTATTTTCGTAAGGTAGAGAATATTTGGACTATACAGCACACGCCTAATATTTCCTGACATAAGTGGCATTAGGCTGAATGAGAATCCACTTTCACAGACTAAAAAAATCAACTCTCATGAAAAAAAGTTTACCACAAACTATTAAATTGTGTTTTGTAAGGTATACAAAACAGACATCATAAACATGCAGAAACAGAAGTTTCTATACTAATGTCTGTTTAAGAAACCATATTTTAAGGAGAGACCTTAGAAGTGTGATGCACTGAAATCAGGCACATCTCTATATAACCTGAGCCACTATTTTAAACTTTGAAGTAATATAAATAAGTAGGATGTTTTCAAGGACTTTTTTAATTTTCAAAAGCAAATGTTTGATTTATGTGCCCCTTGATTTTTACATCTTAGACGATCTTCAGCTTTGTTTTAGATGATGGTATGTAGAAACACTGTAGACTGCTCCAAGTTGTCTCACATTCTGTTATTTCGAAGTAATTGAGCACTACACAGTAAGGTACACGAACCATTACAGCAGAATTTAAGACTGTGGATGTCAGTTAATTAAAATATTTGTAAGGAATCAAACCAAAGAAAACCAAGGGGAAAAAACGTAATAGCACAGAGATTGCAGCAAATAGAATTAATATTCAGGTTTGCAAAAGCGGTTTTGGTTCAGTTAGAGTGACTTGCATGGCAGAGCCACCCTTCCAGTACCCCATTGCTTCGGGTCCTGGACAGAGACACTACAGTGACATGTTAACGGACATGGATTTTATGTCCTGCTAGGTGACAGCCAAATACACCAAGGCACCAACAAACAGATGCAAGGAGTCAAGGTATTAAAACTGATGTGCTTGAGTAGCTTCTTAAATCCTAGATGGATTGAAGTTGACAGTGAATTTCCACTGCATTCAGTCAATTGATAATTTTGCTCATGCTGAGCATCATTTCAATTTAGTTTATCTACAGCAAAAGACTTAACTTTTTATTCATTTTTTCCCCCCCCTGAAAATAGTGCAAAAGTCACATGATCCCCTTCTGGAAATTACTCTCTTACTCATGGTAAGAAGTTCTTCCTTTTCAGAAAAACCAAAGTAAGCCATTAAGACTTGATGCTAAAGGCAAAACAATTACACCCTGAAACAGTAAGAATTTCGAGGAACCAGGTTTTTGCATTTTTCCATGAAAATAACACCCAACAGTGGTACCTATCAACAGTTCCTCAAAACAAAAAGCAAGCTGTCAGTCAGAGCTGAGTTTCCTTAGAGAACAGCACGGAATTTAGCACAAGACCCAGTGATGCCATGTTAGTAGTTGGGCTCAGCAACACATCTGGAAACTCAAGAAATTTTACATTAATTTTGCCTACCTTGAGCATACAGAGTAAGAACAGCCTGGATGGCTACATACACCCCAGAAAACTGGTATGTCTCAAACATAACCTGTAAGATGAAGGCAAAAATCAGCTTCCAAAACAGGCCAAATACCTCAAAGAAATCTCATCGGTGTCTGAAAACTGTATTTCTAGAATTATGTAATTTTACTAATCAAAAACACTTCCCAAGAATTTTCGTCACACAGATTCAGGACAGTCAAAAGTGCATTCAGTTCTCTACCTTACCTGTTCACACCAGACAAGATGAAATATCCCACATCTTTAAGCAACAAAAGCAAACACTTACAAGAAACCCACACATCAATTTTTGCAGCTTTAAACAAATTTTCACTTTTCCAAAGTGCTTAATGAGTGGGAGGCAGTGCTTGCAGACCAGCCAAGCAGTTCATTACTGAACTGTGACTTGGGAATAAAAAGTTTGTTTAAGATGTATGCTTTGAAACAAAGTTCAGGCATTTTTCATTCTTCGTATTAAGCCGTACAGACTTTGTACAGCTGCACACTATGTCAAATAAAGACCAGACTCCTTCATATCTTAGTCTAGAATAAGACTAATCACTAATAACCACTATCACAGGTTGTTCTCTGGATCTGGACCACCTTCTTCCCTTCATTAAAGGGCAACCAATGACAAACTTTTCATTTTACACTAAAATCCACTGCAGAGAGAAAACTGCAGGTTTGCAGAACTCATACTGAAACAGGAAAAGCAATTCCTTGTCTTGTACACTACGTTTCCCTAATCACTAAACTCGTTTCAGTTAAGAAGCAGGCCAAGATTAAAGGATGTAAGGTTTATAGGATCTTGTCTTCTTCCTAAACACAAGAAAAGGCCACAAGTAAACGAATCACGCTGTACAGCAGTTCCCCTTCAATAAGCTTTACCAGGAAAAATGGATTCCAACACATAGAGAAGTTTTGCTTTTGCTGCCCTGCAGCCTTCTGAACCTTTCTTCTAGGATAGAAACTGAATGAATCCTATGTACTCCCACAGCTCAAGTACAAGATATCTAAATATTTTTGAAGAAAAAAGCTGATGCCTGACAATTTTAGAATTCTGAACTATTTAAAGAATCTCCTCCATTAGAACAGTGTGAAAAGGAACAGAAAGGGAACAGTTGAAAGGGCAGCAACTCAAAATAGATCCCTTTTGAGTACTCATTGTCTAAACCCAACACTATTCCAATGGATATTTTCAAGCAACTTGAGTTCTTTTTAAATGAAAAAATAATGCAAGAAAAATCTAAATTATCACCTTCATACAACAAAATCAATATTCAAATGGCACTAGTTACTGCCTTCCTATGTACCTACAGGTTTCTACAAAACCTTTCACAACCTTTGGGGGTGTTGTCATTCTTTCTTCCAAGAAAAAAGAAATGCATTCTCCTCTGCATTGCTTCCTTTGACATGGAAAATGCCTCGACAAAGGGCACGTATGTTGACAAATCTTAAGATACAAATACTGAGCAAAATGTTTCCCTGAAAAGATTCTTCTTTACCTAACATCAGATTTTGGATTACCTACAAAGCGATGTTCTATCTGGGTACAGAAAGGAAAAACTAAAAACTGGGGAAAAAATTTAAGGAATCCTTAGGGTGGATTAGATGAAGTAGGGGAAAAAAATGGGGAAAAAAATATAAGGAATCCTAGGTTGGATTAGATGAGGAGCCTGTGCTTGACTGCTTCTCGACTTGCCACTACAGTCTGGCTGCTTCTGAGGGTGTGACACAAAGAGAGTGCAGCAGATAAACACAAACAGCAAACACTCTGTCGAGCTCAGGAGCAACCTGAGTCTTGTACGTGCTGCGAAAGGAAAAGCACTTTTTAAACACATATGTTACAATATAGCCGACGTGTGAACACTTGCTGCCTCACTATTGCAGGTGGGTCTGACAAAGTGATGAAATGAGGAGAGAGAATTACTAGAAACAGAATGAAGGACAGCCTATATAATTATCTATCGTCTTTATATGGTCCAGATGACTGAGCTCTTCTTCTAAAATGCTACTGCACTGTATCCCAAAATGCAGAGACATTATTATGTTCACTGCAGGCTTTAGGAAGTATCTTCATTCAGTCCTCTGCCTCATACTGGGCTTGCCTCCCTGGAAAGGGGGAGGCCATGTCAAAAATGGAAGGAGTATAAATACGTTGCAATTCAAATGAATATTGCAACTTCTCCTAACACTGTGTTCCATTAAAAACATTTATAGAAACAATGAGCTTCTGTGCAACTCAAATTTAAATTCCCAAAAAAGGATTCTAGTTCTCACTAATCTTCTGCATCGTGATTAAATATCTGTGGTCTCTGGGGTGGTGTTAAAAAGGCAAACAGAGCAATGCAAATATTCCATCAGAATTCAGAGGCCATACTAGACTCTGGAATTTTTGGTATAAAATTACTTAGCGTGAGAATAACTAAAATCCATCCTTTTGTATTTATCAGGAAAAGAGAAAAAAGAACACTACAAAAGCAAAGAAGCCTGGATAGGCAATAGTGCCATTCCTGCTATGTGGAGGCCAGCCACAATAACCTGCTCTGCCTATCACACAGCTGGCTGATCAACAGTACATGGTATTACCAGTGTTGCATTACCTGATACTTAGGTCACAGGACTCTAATGTCCACAATTGCTAAAAAAAAAAAAAGTTGAATTTAGATTGCACAGCCTGATTTTTTTTTTCACTTAGGTTTTCCCAACTTTGCTCAACTTCATTCGCTCCCTGGTCACTGAAAGAAAGGATTAGTGCAAATGTATTCACCGCCAAGTTGCAGAAAGCACTACTGTACCTGTGACATCAAAAATATTTCAAAGGAAAGGTGATGATAAATGTAAATTCTTAACAGACTAAGCAATGAATTTGGGGAAAAATATATATAGATAGATAGATATACAAGCTTTGATATTCAAACTTCTATTAATTGAAAATACCTATGATGCTTATGAGAAAAAAATTCAATAAAACAGAAAAAATGAACATTCTGTTCTCATCAAACATTACTGCTCTTCGTCACATGTACAGGAGCTAAACAATATACATCTGACAACCTACACTGACTACAAGGTTCAGCTGGAGCTTAGATCATCCAGGGCAGCACTCTGAGACTGAGGATACAAGAACCAGGCTTTCCTTCTTAGAAGGCTTTCATTGATAATCCCTAGCACTAATTAAAGATTAGTGCATTGGTTGTCATCACACCTTCGTCTCAGCTACCTCCAACAACACTGCTCCATCTGGTAAGCCTCATCTAGCTCCAATCTCCTCTGCGTTACTGGCTTACACAAGTCCAAGTCATTTGAAGTAATTAACATTCATCCAACAGCTAGTAATCAACGTATCTTGGGTATGTGGAGACAGACATGTATTTCCAATTCTGTGTTTTAACGCTGCTATTAATGCCTGAGACAAGGAGCCTGCTTACAGCTTGTGAATGAGATCAGCTGGTTTGAATTTAAGCACAGTAGCATTCGTGCCTATGGCTGAGAACGGGTTTTGGTCAGAGAACGGAATTGCTTTACTTCAGACAGTCAAGAATCTCTCAGCAATGCTCCAGTGACTGTGCAGCAGCTCCCCCCTAGACACACATACCTCCACAATCTTCTCCCTGTTTTTAGTTGGATTCATGGGAGGCTCTGTGAGTAGTATTTTACAATTTTTTGTGTCAATATTAAGTTTTTCTGGTCCAAAGGTGTAATCCCAAAGGTGCTTCATATCATCCCAGTTTCGAACTATGCCGTTCTCCATCGGATAATTCACTTCCAGCATCGATCGTAATTCACTGGCCTCATCACCAACCATCAGATCCTGTAAAATTTTAATACAAAAACATGTCAGCGTTTACGAAGTCTTCTAAACACCAAACTCCTCAAGAATGACAGTGAACTGCTTCAGCCTGAGTCCAGATGTGCTCTAAAACAATGCCCACATTTTTGAATCATTTGCAGGTACTTAGGAGAGAAGCAGAATATATTTCATGTAATATTTAAATTTGGCTCTTACCCATCCCAAAGCTTTTCCAAAATAAACATTAATTATTTGAATTTTTTCAATTAACCTTAAAGAAACCAATAAACCCTGTCAGAGCTAGAGACTTACAAAGACTTTGTGAGTGGAGATGTTTCTCCACTGACACCTCCAAAATTATTTTAACAAATACTAATTTCTAAGAGCCAAGATGCAAAACAGCACATAAGGGTAGTAGGTGGGATTGGCAGAATATTTTTCCATGCATGTTGCAAATTTCTGTGCACAATACCAAAAAAGGAATAATGAGTGGTGAATAAGCATACCGAACAGGAGCAAAAGCAAATAAGAGATTATAAATTCCACACCAGACATTAAAAGAAACAATGGTTTACATATTGCCTGTGTCAATAGGGTGTGAAGAGACACATCTGAATATAAAATATAACCTCGTCTGCTCCTTGCCAGAAGTCCCAAGCCAGAAACCCCAATAATGCATTCTTGCACAAACACAACCAACTAATGCAATTTGTAAAGTCATTTCACACTGATTAAGCAATCTGTTTATTAATGTTAGTTATGCAAACACTGCACATTCAAATTAGTAGCACCACATCTTCTCCTTTCCCACGTATTTCCCACAGGAAGTATGCACAGTAACATCTTCTCTTTGCTCCTTTTTATATCCCATACTTTTCTAAAGAAGCCTAAACTGACTCACTTGTGCTTGGGCTGTAAGAACATATTTCTAGGTACCATTAGCTCTGTGTCCATAATAATATTAATTGGGAAAAAAAAAAAAAAAGAAAAAAAGAAAAGCCAGCTGCTTCATCCAAACATATGCCATGACAGTTTGCATTTGCTCTGGCACAGTGGAAGTGAGGGTTACTCAAGCTACTGTTCAGTGCCAGGGAAAAAAAGGATGCACAAGAAAAAAACCTGGCATCCCATTTATAATGCCTATTTTAGAAGTAACCTAAGAGGTTGCTGTTGACTATATAATAAGGAAGTTAACTGAAAATAGTTTAAGTGAAACCATTCCTCTTTCACTCCCTCTCCCTGACAAGGTGTTTCATTGGTTTTTCCCTCGCACAGCAGATGACGCTTCAGCTCTCGACTGCACAGAAGACAAAAGTCAAGACTCCAACACTTTCAATCAAAAGCACTCCAGTGAAACCATACTATGAGAACTCCACCATGCAGCCACATTACTCATGAGAATTTAAGACGACACAAACTCCACCAGTTAGAAGAATCAGAAGCCTTTTTTGTGCACTGCTCTTTGAGGCTCTAAGCCGCCCAACAGGACACAGCCCAGGAAAAGCCGCTATTCAAAGGTGCAAAGTGAAAGTTGCACAGAGCTTTCACATCCTCTTAAAACAAAGCTAAAGGGCAAAACAATTGTTCTCTCTTGAGAAATCAGCACTAGCACACTAACAAACATGTACACTTGGCAGTTGAAGAGGAAGAAGGACAACACAACCAAATTTGCAGAGGAATCAGTATTGAAAATCCAATGTTTCCATCACTTCAGTACTCAGTAGTATCTGTCTAACTGAAATCTGAACGTTTCTTCAAACTCTTGGTTTGTAATGTTAAATAGACCAATTTCTACTGTTAAAGATGCTGAGTTGATTTTTCATGTTGATCTTTCAATGTTATTCTTGCATCTTGCAAAACTACAGGTTACGTAGCATTTAAAAGCAATACATAACATATTCTCATTAATTTGTTGCCAGTAAACCAAAGCAATGAACAATGTCCAAAATAAGTATGTATTCAAATGTAAAATGTAAGACAAGACAAAACAATGAATAGCATTTAAAAAATAATATAACAGCTACTAGGTCTCATCAAGCAAAAATGGTAAACAAAAAGCACAGGGGCACCTCACTTACCATCATTTTGTTATTCTACTTCAACAGGTCAAGAAAGGTGAAGAAAAGGTAGAAGCAAGAAAGTCAGAAAAGGCCTAAATGAAATTCTCAAATTATTTTAAGTACACAGTAGAATTAGGCTGAAAAGAGATGCATGTACAGCAGGAAATGATCTGAGTTAGTTTAGTTAGGGCCAGACTAACATTATCAGGACATCAGATTAAATTGTCTCTTTAGAGGAAGCTATTGCTACATGTCAGTGGCGAGTCATGTTTAGGCTTCCTAGACTGCAAACAGGATCAGTGCATCTCATAAATAAGATTCTGTGTATATATTCTGTGTAATATTCTGTAACAGTAGAGTTTTTCCCTGGGCTAGGTGTATATCTGAACTAGACAAGACTCTGCACAGGACAGTTGACCATAACTAGCTCTGACAATTGCAAAATTTAAATTTTGTTTGAAAAATTCACTTAATATATCCAAGAACTGAAAACTACTCCTTAGTACTGACTTATTAATACCCCCCAAACCTGCTGCAGACTAGTAAATCAGTAAAAGCCAAGAACAGCATCTATGCTTCTGGTTTTAGTTGCAATTTTAAGCAAAATAATCTCAGTATTAACTGAATTCCTGAGTAGGAGAAAAAGCTATAATCCTGATGCTAGCTGAAATGAGACTCTATAAGGAAAATACGGTCAAAGCAACTTGAAATTGGTAACTCAATGGATGATAACCACAGTTTTAATCAGCTTCCAGGCTCCTTTCACAGAGTTTCTGAATTTCACGGGAGAGCAGCTTTCATGAAGTTTTGAAAAGTTAAACTGATAATCTCCTTGCCAGCTTCCTTTACTCAGTTTTAAACTTATCCCGTAAGAACTCACAGCATATGCCTAGAATTAAATTTTGGCATAAAGCTCATCAGCTAAAATACATTCTTTTAGGAAATCGGCAAGATCCTCACAAAGAAAAATAGCACTCACACTTAACAAGTCTTTCTACTGTATTATCCTACTCGGATACCCAAAGTGTCTGTGGCAGGGATTTCTTCTCTTGAGACACTGCTTCCTTAAGAAAGGGTGACAAGCTGTTATAGGCAGATGATATAAAAATTCTAGAAAGAATCCAGATGCAGTTTATACTCTTTGAAATACACCAACACGATCCATGCTCAAGCAGAAGACCAGCAATGCATGCGAGATGATTTTTACAGGTTCTTTTGCTGACCTCACAGCAATTACCCACTTCTACCTCCTATCTTTTCAATGCAGCACTGTTATCTGTAACAATATTCAATTATCAGATAATCAGAGGATACCACAACTGGTAGGACAGGCTGTATTGAATGAGCTGGTAAGAAAACATGACTTTCAACAGTGAGATTTCAGGCAAGAAAATTCTGGGGGGAGTTTAGACTCACAAATCACTGCATAATTTCATAAGACTTTACCAGGACCTCCTTAAAGGAGGCTCCTCACATTAAGTTCAAGAAAATACCTGAAGAAATACCTCTCCCCAAATCTTACCAGAGAAATGATTATGAATTCTGTCTCCTTACAAAAAAAATCCTCTCTACTGTGAAAGGGAAAGATCTCTATCCTCTCAACTAAATTGTCCTAGCTGATACAAGGTAAGGCATTGTTGAGATAGTAACAAGACAAATCCACCATCACATTTTGGGAAGTTCTAGCGTCTTTCAGCCTTTTGACTTCCTTGTACGGCCTTCTGCTACTACAACCATTTTACAGGCAGAAGCAGAAACCCAAGAGCCCAAGTTCTCCTTGTCAGCTACAGGGTTCTGAAAATAAGGAACAAGACTGGACTGATTTTTTTTCCTTCTTCCTAAACTGCTGCTCGGAACCAGTAAGGAAAGCAAAATTGAAATGCTGTATTATGTGTGGTCCTATTCAAGCTTCACTGGCCTCAGCAGGCACTT
Organism: Donacobius atricapilla; assembly: GCA_013397315.1. Classification (NCBI taxonomy): domain Eukaryota; kingdom Metazoa; phylum Chordata; class Aves; order Passeriformes; family Mimidae; genus Donacobius; species Donacobius atricapilla. Next base: position 119,094 of record WBMY01012083.1, read on the forward strand.
CTACAGTTCTGCACTGCTCCCTGCTTCTCCCTCACTCTCCAACTGGAGTTTGCACGATGGCCTAGTAAGGCAGTCGTGACTTTACTTGACCAAGAAATCCCTCATTTTCAGCGGGATCAGCTCACTAAAGCAGCTCACAGCACACCTGCACAAGCAGCACGACCAGCACAAGGTGAGAATTGTGTGGCTAGAAGCAAGAAGGGAGGATGTGACCACAGCAGGGCCAAGACATTTACTGAAGCCTGTATGGCAGAAGCAACTAATACCATTTGAAGCGTTACTCTCTAATTACAAAATTAGTGAAAAATTATAGCTCCCTGGACTTCAGAAAATGAATTCTCCAACAGTGCTTCTCCCCCCGAGTCTTGGAATAATGGCCCAAGACAAAGCAGCCTCTCCATCTCTAACTGGTGTGGAGCACCTACATCCATCAATAGCAAAAGGAAAACGAAAACCATAGAAACAATGGAACGTAAACACAGCCAAGGCTGAACATCTCATACAGGATCACAGATGATCAACTCGGAGTAGAAAGCAAACCGTACAGAAAAACCTGGATGCTCCAGCAGCTCCTCAGCATTGTCTCAAAATCCCACAGTACAGCTTGGTGACAGTCAGTCAGTCACTTCTGTCTGATGTCTGCCTTCTGACCTTGACACCATTTGCATACTGGCATTTGAAGCCCCTTTTTGCCCAGAACCACTCGTGCCCTACCTGCTGCCTCCTCAGGGGTACTATCTGAAGGCCTCCAGTGCTTTAGATTACCCTCTTCTTAACTTTGTAGTTTGTGACATGCTAAAATCCAATACAGAAATGAATCAAGAGATACTGAAACAGCATAAAAGAGAGTTAAGGAAAAAAACGTTTCCGAGCATTACACAAGTCAAAAGCTGCCCTAAATATTTTTATCTGTCAGAGAGAAGAAACAATCAAAAAATTTACCTTGATTTCAATGTTTCCTACTTTAGCAGTCGATCTTATAATGGGTCTTCCAACCAAAGCTGGAAAAATGTGCTCTGGAAAATTCGAGCCTGCATAGCCACATTTCACAAACTGAAAGGGAAGAAATAATTTTATTAGAATATTACTTTTTAGAATATTACAATATTACTTTTGTTTACTTACAGAAACCTGGTTTGGGGTAAAAAATTACAAGTCCAAATTTAAAAGCATGTGCCCCACTGGAAACCAATTTGATTTATACTTTCAAATCAATTTTACACATTTTAGGTGATACATAGGTTTTTAAAACTGAATAAAAGTATTTTCCAGAATGTTTTCTGAATCAAGACTATAAAACTTTTGAGAAATTATTAAGTACATTGCAAGGTGTAAAAGAATCCAGGGTCTGAATTTGGATTTCCTGTCACTCTATAAAAAACTCCTCTGGCAACCTGAAATCTGTAATTTTGTAATGGATCACCTTATAATGAGTACCCAATGAAACCTAATTAAATCACCTCTCCAATTAGAGCACACGGCAGCATAACGAATTACGCACCAGAAAAAGCCAGAAAACCTTGTGAATTCAAGTTTTACACTCTTGTAAAAAGTGCTCAAATGTGAACTCAAATGTGAGCAATTCAGATGGATTTCTCAAAGTTTCATAATTTTGAGGGTTTCCTTTAAGGATAAAGTCTGCAGTAAGCACTTCTTAAACCAACAGCACAAGCATAACCTCAGATGATGGCAGTTCACACCAAACAGGATGCTCTGAAAGAGTGTTTGTTACCCAAATATATACGAAAGGAAGCTTTATATCACTGGGTTCCAAGATAGCATACACACGAAGAAAATAATGACAATTTACTGCACAATTTAAAAATATATAGAATCACTAGAGGAAGTTCAGTCATAAAATGTGAACTTTTAATGTGCCAGCAAGAAGTTACAGGTTTAGTTCTTGGGGATCAGTAAGTTATGCTCTCCAGCTATTCTGAGAGGATATTTTCATGTATCATACTCTGGTGTTCCACCCACAGCTCATACAGAGAAGACTCCTCTTTTATTCTAAATGCACTGTGGGCTCGATATTTCTGAGTCTGAATTTCAGCTTGCTAACCATTGCTGGCTCCTTTCCCAAGGGAAAGCTGCCAACAGTTTCTCTTTTCAAAACATCTCTCTCCGTTTCTCAGCACAGGTTCAGTAAAATGTTCCCTTTGCCATAACAACTGTCCCCAGGGGTTGTTTCCTATTCCTGAACCAATGGAGAGCAGTGTCAGTGCCATGGACCAAGAATAGACCTTTTTACACAGCATGTTCTAAAAGAAACTGTTGGGATTGTAAATAAAGCCTTCTTTCCCTTCTGACAACTCTATGGAGTCAATCTATTTCGTGTCCTACCGTGACAATGCACAGTTTGCATACCGGACTATTTTAACATGCCAGAACAGAAACATTTTCATCTGTAGCATGACCCAACCATTGAGGAGCAGCACAGCCCAGCACCAAGGGATCCCTTGGGTTGGAGGGAACCTCAGGAGCTGTCTCATCCAACGCTGGGCTCAAACCAGGCACCGCTGAATTCCAAGCAGGTTCCTCAGGGCTTGGACCGGCTGGGTGTGGGAGCCTCCAAGAACAGGCAATTCACAGACTCCTTGTCCCAAAATGTAATTACCCACTGCAGGTTGTATTAAAAGCCATCTGCTAGAATTTTCCAACTATTTGCCAGATTTTCCGAAGCAAGGTCTGAAGACTGCCACTGGAACAATTATCCCAGCAAAGAGTACAGCTAATTGCAGCTGAAAGGAATTCTGTCAGTACACTAACGGTAACATGAAAAGTCACTTGTGCTGGTGCTCGTAATTATTCACCTTACTGTAGTAAAAAAAGGGTACCTGTTGTGGAAAGAAATTTAGAAAGCCAGTTACAGAAAGAGCCAAAAGATGTTTTAAGTAAAGCTGGGGTAATAGAGAGGAGAAAGGATTTTTATTTTGCTCTTTTGTGACCCCAGTTTCTTTCACTCCTTCAGTGCTTGCCCTCCAAAGGCAGAGCCGTTTGGAATACCTGCAGAATGACACTGTGTACACAACTCATTTCACTCATTCTACCTCAAGCCCGGAGTACTCCGAAAAGGCAAGTATTTACCAATTTTTTTTGGTTTTACTAAGGCCAGACGTGCCTAGGAGTTGTACAGATCTTATCTGTGCATTCAGGAATGCAGTGCTGCTATGAGAAAGCAAAGAGCAGCCACAAGCACTTCTGGATCACGTACCTGAATACGCCAGTGTATCAGAAGTGACAGGAGAAGTAATATCTAAACAGATCTTTACAACTTAAACTCCTGGAACACCCCCTCAAAAAGCTCCACTACTCAAACTTTTACGCCCTGCTAAACCCCAGTATTTATACAGCAACCTTGAGGTGTGCAACCAAAACAGCTACTGCACAAAAATCAGCGTCTCTTGGCCAATCTTTAAAACACCTCTCAGAATCACATACAACTTACATTGACCTAAAAACTGCTGACCTACAAAACCACAAAAATTCTAACTATTGGATAGGAATAGTAACTTCCAGCCTTTTTTTTTTTGCATTTAAGACCTTGATGCATCTTCCTGGGAAATTAACTGTGTTGGCAATTAACAAATCCTAGACTTTAAAAACAGATTGTCATTTCTCCAACCAGCCTAAAACACAATCAAACCCAGATTTAAGCGATGTGAACTGCAATGAGCGAGATTAAGCTTGGATATTCACAGTCTGTTTCCCAACTCTTTCTGGCCAGAACAGAAAGCCTTAAAAATTACATTTTACAAAGTTTGATAGACTCTGCCATAGGCAGAAAGGACAGAACTTTAACTTGCCTTCAAATTTGAAATTTCCCCTTCCAGTCTACACAAAAATTTAATGAAGAACAAGTGAGCCTTCTTTGTCAGCCTCCCCATCACTGGGGGCATCCCCACTGTAGTATTCTCCCTGACATTATCCTGAATATTCAGCTGATTCAGCAGGTTTGTGATGACCTAACATTGCCTAGCATGCCTGAAGAAATAGGCTCAGTAAAACTACCAACAGGTAAACGCCCAGATCTGTGTAATAATAGATTTTGGATTCTTTTAGATTTTTTGAAGGGGTATCAGAAACCTAAGACAGCTCTCCCTCCTGTCCCTTACAGGAAATCCTTCAAAATCTTCAAGTCAACGTTATGAACTGCAGTAATGTGGAACAGCTTCTCTTTTCTAAGGCCCAGCATTAAATGCTCACTGTTCTGCCACTCTCAGTTCAAAACTCTCTAATTTAAGTACAGTGCACTTGTTTCTCTTCCACCTCTCGCCGTGCACACCCCTGACAGCAATTACTGAACAATTTCAGTACAATGCTTCCAACAATAACACAAGCACTCCGTGAATTCACCTATTTCTGCAAGGACTTCATCATCATTTGTTTTTGCATGCATTTGCTATACATTCAGAATGTTCTAAGAACAGCTATTTAGCCTGCCTGTGTGCAAGACCATGTATGTAAGAATTTTTACCATATATAGTTTCTTCTCCATTTCACTGTGGTTTTATACCGAGTCTTTCACTTCCTACTGAGTCATCAAACACTAAGAACTTGCATGTATAAGTGTTCTTTCAAACTAAAAGAATGAGGAAGCTCACAAACAGCTCACGTGACTGGCTTTAAAATGAATACTAATATTCTTATCAGATCTTCGTGCTTGATCCTTTTCACTGATGCAACTCTCAAACAAAAACCCTAAATACAGTTAGGGCAATTTTACAGGCCAATAAGTAACTTTCTGTTTGGCCTCCAACAAGAAAAACATCCCCCTCTAACACTTTAGACCTTTGAGGTGCCATTGCCTGCCTCCCACACTGCATGTTGCAAGAACTTCCTTCCAGTCACTCACCTCTTCCTCAAAGATTGGCTGCACCCTAACACGAACAGCAAATTTCAAAGACAAGCCTAATGTTAAAAAATTCACCTGGTTTTTCCAAAGATACTCTTCATTTTTTTTATCTATAAGATTTCTGACACCTGGAAAGAGATTTAATTTCAATCACGCTTTTAAGTGTGAGATATCAGAAATAACTCTAAAATAAGACATCTCTTGTCACACAGGAAAAATATTACTATCAAAATACTGGCTGAGGATATAGAACTACTTGTTATCTCCACGTGCAGCTGAGACTCAAAAGGCTTTACTGAATGGAATTTCTGTCCAGCTTAGTTATCCCAATCCTTGCTCAATTATCCCAAATCAATGTAAACATTTTGAGTCGACTGATTTCACAATTACTGGCGACGCTCTGCTCTCCCACCCAAGGAGCTCGGTGGCTCCCAGAGTCACACTGCTCTGCCCAAAGGCCGAGCACAACCCCAAACCACACGAGCTGAAGTGACACAGGCCCCTCCTCTTGCACCATAAAGGCACTTTCCACTCTTGTGGTTATTTATATCCCGCCGGTACAAGGCACGAGGGAAAAAATGTATGGATCCAAGATGCCTCTGGAATTAAGAACAGGCACATATACCTTAGGTCGTAAAGAAATCCGTGTAGGAAACCTGATTGGAATAATTGCTTTTACCCCCTGTGTCACACCTGAGACCAGCCAAGGCACAACGCTGCTGTCACCACCAATACACTAAACATTTTACAACCCAGTGGTTATTGCCAAATAAAGGACCACACCAAGGGATGAAGCTCTGAATCATTTCTTTACAATCTGGGCCTCACAATAGGAATATTAAAGAAAAAAAGAACAAAAAAAATCTCAAACCAAAACCGAACACACCAGAAAGCAGCTTCCATATCCCTTTGTAACAAGAAAATGCTATCTTTTTTTGTTTTTCTAAACGATAGTGTTAGAAGTGCCCAAAGGCTCTAAACCCTAGCCCTATTAAAGATAATTTCTGCTATATGAGGGTTAACGAAGACATCAAAACTGTCAAATCCCTCAACTGTCAAATATGATGTTCTCCTTCCTGAACCATTCTAACAATTTCAGATGCTAATTGAAAACCCCTTTAATTTAGGATGCTCTATCTCTAATAACATCATCCTTTATCTCAACTATTCTTTCCCAGGCTTATCAAAAAACCTAGGAACTCTTTATTGCAAGTGTCCATATTAAAAAAAAAAAATTGGTTTTTTTTTTTGCCATTCAAGAGATCTTAATGTACCACCAGTTAAGGTAACTCTCCACATAATATTGCTTTACTAGGGGAAACCCTATATTGCTAAAAAAAAAATTACCACGGGGAAATATCCACCGATAGCATCTGATCTCCTTCTGCTTTAAAATGGTATCTTTTTCACTTCCTGCCAAGGTGCCTCACAGCCTGACAAAAGGATGGATTTCCAGCGGGTGCCTGCATGATTACAAAGGCCAGATGAGGTGGAAAGGATGGGGAGAAAACCTTTCATTAAAAAAAAAAATGCCGATCTGAAGGCACGTGGCAAATCAGATTAAGGAAAGGATGATGCTCTATTTTGAACAGCAGCTGCCAAAAAAAAAACCCCACAAAACCCCAACAACTAAACCCCCAAACATTTCTCTACACTAATAATCCCGCAGACACAGGAGGCATCCTGATCGCTCCACGCGTAATGCGCCCATTCAGAATTTCTGAAAATCGGTGTTTTTGTCTAAAACGCTCCTTGCCACGGCGAGACTCGCTCAGGTCACGTAAGAGCAAGCAGGACACCGCCGGTAAAATCAGAACGCGCA
>WBMY01012084.1:5657-53846 GCA_013397315.1 Donacobius atricapilla
GCCCCCCCCCCCGCTTAAATAGCTGACTTTTAATAAATACATTTGTTTTAAAAAAATTATCCTGGTCCTAGTGACTATTTTTAATAACCGAACCTTCATGAGGTCCTGCCACAGAACTTAAACAGATGTGACAAATTTTAATTTATAATTTATGATTTAACCCCTATGGCTTCCAGGGAAAAAAAAAGCCAACCAAACTTTAGCAAAAAAAAAAAAACAACAAACCAAAAATGCAAACAAATAAAACCTCCCAAAAAAACCCAAACCCACCAACCAAAACCCCCCAAATAAATTAAAAGAAAATCCCATCAAAACACCAAAAAACCCCAAACAAAATAATAAACCAAAAAACACCAAAACAGAACAATCTCCCCGAACAAACAAAACAAAACCAATGAATCAAAAAAGCCTACCCCCGTAAACCAACCATCCAATCAAAACCAAACAAACCCTCCCCCACAAAAAAAAAAACACAGAGAAGAAAGGAAGAAATAATTCCAGAATTTTTTCCAAAGAAATCCATGGATTTTTTTTACCAAAGAAGATTTTTTTTTCCTTCCTTCAAAGAGCATTACCATAGCGTCTGGAATAGGCACTTTATTTCATTTCTGAAGATGAAGAGCTATCACACTTTCTAACCATGCCCCTGGTGAGATACCTCATGTTGCTTCATACTGGTTACTATAATCTGACAATTTTGGGCCACATCCTGTTCAGAAGTGTTTTAGAGCTTCTTAAAACAGATCACAGCACTTGATCCCCACCTGTGCAATGGAATGGAAGTTGGTGCTCTTGCACCAGTACCGTCAAATAGATACAGATAAAGAAGCAGTAATTTTCTATAAGCTGGTTTCTGTATCAGCCGTTTGCTCAGTGAGCCCATAATAGCAGGAAAGTAACTGTGCAGATGAAGGCTTAAATGAGAGGAGCAAGGAAAAAAAAGAGCTTACAGGGTGCTGTAGCAAATACCTACACTTGAAAATGCTCCACTCTGAACTTTCTAGAAGAGAGTCCTTGAGGTTTATTTATGCTATGGTTTTTTCCTCCACTGTAATGATAATGAGTATGAAACCACGTGTTAGACAAACGCATCAGTCTGTGTTACTCACCTGAGTTCACTGCAGTGAGTGATGCAAGTGGGAGGCAAGGGGGATGGGAATATTCTCCCCCTCAAGTTAGCATTCATTTTATTCTTTGTGGTTTCAGACTGTTAAATGCTGTTTCACTTTTCCTTTGCAAACTACTTTTATCCCTCTTAGGGCTGCAGAAACCCCCATCAAGTCTAAGCAATAAATGAAGAGCTCCCTCCCATGGTTATCATATTTCTTGCACCTAATTTGGCTGCATTCCACGTGGTCATGAACCTCTATATTCCTCACCCATGGTTCAGCATGGCCCCATGCGCAGCTCTCCATCCATTGCAGCAAAGCTTATCAGGCATGGTGAATGCCTTCCCCCTCCTCTCCTCCACAAACCCTGCCCAAACCAGCCACAGGTTCCCATGGCCAGTAAAGCTACCTGCTAGTGCCAGGTCTAGAGTCAGATTATCTGTTTCGTCTCTATGCACTGGCTTATTTACGGACAGAGAACACTGGTTTCTTCTGTTTCCTATACTACCTTCTTTAAGATAAATGAGTATTTTCCCTGTTTTGTACACAGAATGAAATGAAGGCCATCACTCTCACACTGTCAAAGACATATGTGAGAAAAGATGAACAAATCTCTGCCTGATGGGGTAGTTTGTACTTCAGGGCTAAGCGGATATTGATGCAAACCCAATGAAATGGGATCAGAGTCAGCTGTCTCACAATAGTTGCAAGATTCAGGGAGTGCCCTGCCTATTTATCTCCGTTCTTATTCTGCTCCATCTCTTCTGTCAGACCAGCTGTGAGTTATTTTGCTTCCTCTTGCCATGTGCAGCAAGCAGATTTGTGTAAGCAAAGACCCTGCTCTTGCATAGTGCTTCTCTCCAGAGATTCTCAGAAGATTGTAAGAGTATTGAATAGTTTAATCCCAAAAGAGAGAAGGTCTGGGTCTAGCAGAGGAGGGAATTAGTGATGCAGCAGTGCAATGTTCCTCAAATTGTCTGTGTAGAGGATGCTGTTGTTTTCAGGCACCACGTGTCTTTGCTAGATCCCTGTGCTCTGTCAGTGGATAGAGCTCTGTTTTTCCATCACATGTAGAGGAAACTGCATGGCCTAGGTCTCAAAGGCATTAGAAAAGAGCTAGTGTGAAATAACTAGGAGCTGGACTATGCCAAGGGTTAGCAGTATTATTTTTCAGTAACAATTTACTACAGTTATTAGTGTTTAGGTAAGATATGTATGTGTGTTGCATTGTCTGGCATTGAAACCCATGGGAGGTGTGTAGATCCGGTGCTCCTTGTAGAACTCCAGGAGTTCCCTTATAGAAAACTGGAACTGGGAAATTTGGAAACTCTTCAGTTCTGTCTCCAAATTTGTGCCTCAATCCTTCCATCACAGGCTTGGTTGACCCCACAATTGGGATTAATTCTTCATCTTTGAAGCACTCCCATGTTCTTACTTTTTCTTTTCTTTCTACTATGTCCTATGATCAAATATAATCCACTCCTGTGTTTTTTCTTTGTGAGGGAGCGCAGGTCTCATTGCAGCTCATCAGCTGGATCATACTCCAAAGCTCTGCCTAACTCCTCTAGGCTGTGTCCATTTGCTTCTCCTCTGAGTGGGGTGACAGGTGGGTCATGGACGTTGCTCCCCCTTTCTCCAGACCTTGGCTTGTCACGTAGGTGGCTTGTGCAGAGAGTAATGAACCTTGTCACAGTGCTACTGTGCCATCCTCCTAACAAGCACTCACCAGCTTGTAGGGAGGGAATGTAGAGCTTCCAGAGAATGTTGTAAGGGGAAGTGGACAGAGGGAGCTGCAGTCTGGTCCCTGTAAGTCATCGCCTTTAATAGCTCATCTACTTCCTTATTGCCTAATGTCTGTTTTGTGATTTAAGCTTTTCCTCGAGGAAAAAAAAAGTTTGAAAGGTGTGCCATGAACCCAGGGCCCTAAACCTGGGAGAGCTGGCTAGCCTGGGGAGCCAGGGAAAAAGAGAGATTGAAAAGAAAAGAAACTGGCAGGCAAGTGTTAAGCCTCTTCTCCCTGGACAGACCTGTTGAAGGGAGGAGAGGAGGAAATTTCAAGGATTTAGAGGCTTGGTTGCCTTGGGGACACGGAGTCTAATAAAATGAATTTCAAGGGCAAATTGAACTGGCTTATTTTATTGAGAGGAAAGAAACTGAATGTTGTCTGCCATATTGTGAACAACCTCATTCTTCTCAGTCAGGGGCAGGAGACACAGATCTTACACTTGCCCTGGCCTCACTCCAGGTTAGAAAGAGGTGCCTTTTCCCAGCAGCTATTCTCTGCAGCAGCCTTTGTCAAGCAGGTCAGGCTCTGCGGTCTGCTGGTCCTTTCTGGCCTGAAAAACTGCTGAAAGCTGCTTCCCATCAGCAGAACTTGCCTTGCAGCAATTCAGTTTCAGATGACTTTGGGCATGACCTTGTTTAGGCTTGTACCCAGCAGTGGAAAAGAGGATCAGGTTCAAACAGGTGAGAATCAGGTTTAGTGCCTTCATGCTCCCTGGAGGTTTCCTGCACTCTAATTGCTCTGGGTGGGTAGCTGCAGCTGGAACCCAGCAAGGCAGGAAGTTGCTGAGGCACAACAAATAATGCATCACCTCTCTGCCCTTTTAAATGGGGTTACCCAGCAGGTTCCTTCCGCAGCAGGTTTTGGTTTTCCTTCCTGTCTGTTGGCAGCTTCAATGAAGAGATGACATGCCAAGTCATCGTGGTAGTTCTTTATGCAAAAAAAAGAGCCTCACTTTTTCAGAAAACTCTACAAAAAATATTCTAAAGTCTGGATTTGTCTTGCATGCTGCTTATTTCCTCCTGTAAACTTATGCATGAGGCTTACATGCAAAATGTTACTACACCTACCCAGTAAGAATATTGTTGATTTCCTCCTCTTTGTCTAAAATATGTATTTTAAGAGATTTGGATTTACGATAACCAACTTTTCCAATCTGAAACTCCTAGAAACTGAAGCTCTCCAAACGTGAGGTTAGATTGAAACAACATTGCACTTTTTTTATCAAAAGAAGGGTTTGATTTCTGTGCTGAGAATTTTGAGTACTTAGAGATACGGTTGCATCATATTGTCAGTATTTTCTTCAAGATCTTGAGGGAAAACTTCATTTACTCTAGAAGTTGAAACACAAATCAAAAGCTGTTCTTATCTTCCATGAAGCAGGTGTGCCACTTACTGAGTAGGGAAGCAAAGTTAGGGAATGTAACTGTCCTCATTGCACAGGGAATTCTGGCAATGTTGAATGTCAGATGACAAGTCCCTTGGGCACTGCTCTAAAATAATGCTGGTATTATTGCTTACCTGTTTCTTCCGTTGGGCATATGGTTTCAAATAATGAAACAAATGAGATGAGTGCTAGCCCGGCACATGAAACCAAATCTTTAGCTTCTCCTGCTGCTCAGGCCTCTGACTCACTTTGAAATGAGGTGCTGGGCATAGATCTTGTTCATAAAAGCAACTGGGTGGCTTGAAATATATAAAAGCCCTCTGGAGCAAAAATGCTCTCATGTGGCAAAAGCTAGACAGGCTTCACAGTTTTTCCCTTCCATCTTGGAGAGCTCTGTTGGAGTTCAGCCTTCTCTGTGGGGCTGTTGGCAAGTAAGTGTGTGCTCAAAAACACCTCTGGCTTAGCAGGGTGCCTCGGTGCTGCCTGGTTTGCCTGCACCTCTACTGTTGTAGAGCAGCAGTTCCAGGAGGCACAGGCAGCTGGGTTTTTTCTTCTGTTTTCTTTAAAAGACTGGACTCCAGAAAGGCTTTGACCAAGGTCAGCTTTGTTTCCTGCCCCTGCCTGTATAGTTGTTTCCACACAGTGGCAGACAGGGAGTGATGTGCCTCTGCAGGCTTGCCAGGTTGTAAGCTGACCCAGTTGGTGACGTCAAAGTCCCAAATGCTGTCGAAACTGGGTCCAACCCCACCTCAAACTGGCTGTCCCTGTTTTCCCTTATAATAAACAGTGTGCTAGTTGGTGACTGCAGTCTTGGGGCCGTTCTTACTGGAGAGTGAAGACCTTCCCAGTGAATTTTGGGATCCTATTCTGAGAATATGAAAGGCTGTCAGCTTATATAAAGTCTTATGCAAGGAATTATTCTAGGGAGAATTCAAAGCTGATTTTTCCTCCCACCTGTGGCTATCCATTACATTTTGCCTACGTGTTCTTTCCATGCCTTTTTTATTCTTTAGTGAACTTAATACCTAGGCTACTGAGCACATTAGTAATGCTTGAATGCAGCCCCTAGTGACTGTGCTGAAATGCTGTAGCTCTGTCATGGAAGTGGGAATGTCCTTGGCCTCTTACTCAGCTGCTCTATGAGCAGGAAAAAACAGCACCTTGTTAATATGAGGTTGGAGTCATTGGAGCTCCATTGGCCTCATGAGACCACCAAGATGATAAGGGGGATGGAGCACCTCTCCTCTGCGGAAAGGCTGAGACAGTTGGGATTGTTCAGCCTAGAACAGAGAAGGCTTCAGGGTGACCTAATTGCGGCCTTTTGGTACTGGAAGGGAGCCTGCAAGAAAGATGGGGAAGACTATTTACAAGAGCATGTAGTGACAAGACAAGGGGGAATGGCTTCAAACTAAAAGGGAGTAGGTTTGGATTAGGTATTAGGGGGAAGTTGCCTCCTGTGAGGTCCTTTGATGGTCTTTGGCCTTTCTCCTGGCTATTTAGAGTTCTGCTTTGCCTATAAATGTGTGCAGAATTGCCTCACTGCAAGTTATTGATGGACTTAGTATTGTGCCTGCATGGTCTCTACCCTGAGCTGTTGCAGACTTGACTGGCTGGGTGCGGTCTGGGGGCCAGCTGCCCCGCAGTGGGGACACTGGGTGCTCTGGGGACATGGGTGGCGGAGGGGAGCTTGGGGGCAGTGGCACTTCCACCACACGAGGAGAGCCCCATGGAACACACCATCAGGGCCTTGGGTGCACAGGGCAGCACCTTGGAGCAACTCCAGTGAGGAGCAGCCTTGTGCTGATACAAACTGGAGGAACTGATACTGAGCTCTGCAAGTTTTCACCTCCGTCGTGTGCTGTACGTTAGAATGAGTTGAGCCTGTACAGTAATGTAAATTTCTGGCTTTCTTGGTACATTTTTATCTCTGTTAAGAAAGCAAATGCTGCTGTACTGTAACATTTGAGCATAGAAGTATGGATACCAGTTTTTGTGTACGGGGAGAGTACATAGTCTAATTTACATTTACTCTCTTGCATATTTCAGATCTCTGCAGGAAAGATTTAGTTGAATAATGAGTTTCTTTCATTGATTCATCTATTTAGAAGGACTTTCCTTGTGGGGTGATTTGTGAAAGGACACTGTAACCAGCTTAATCCTGCACTTTACTCTGCAAACTGCTGATATTTCTGTACTAATTGTGTTTAAATATTGCACTGCTGCTGGGGATAGGCAGCTGCCTCTGGAGTCAGTATATCGTACTGGTCAGAAGAGATTTACAGTTAAATTTTTTAATTTGGCATTAGAACATTAGTCCAGATGTACTTTGAAAGGGAGAGACTCAAGTTCCCGTAATACTGTTTCTGCTGCTTGTTAGAGATCTCCTGTGTGGGCGTTTGCCAGAGGACTAAGTAAGATGTGTCAAAGGAAAGGTAGAGAAGACATGGGAAAAATTTCATGCACACAAGCATTTCTGCTCAAAAACTAATCCTAGAAATTGTGCTTGTCTGATGTCGAAATAGAAGATTGGTTGTGACTTGTACAATGTATACAACTGAAGCTGAGAAAATTCAACTCAAAATTTCCATTTTGGAGTCTCAGAGGAAAAATTATCTGTTGATAATGAATTGCTGACCCACAGTTATTTAATAAATAATATTAATAATAATAATTATACTTATTACAATAAATTATTNNNACAATAAATTATTTAAGATGGTTTTTCACAATTAGTTTTCAAAGTAGAATGAAGGAAACTTCATCAGATTATATAATTTTCTAGCAGAGTCTCACTCAACAGGATCTACTAAGGATTGATTTTAAGTCATGTCAATTTTAAATCAATAAGCTTATTTCTTATTTCAAAATTTTCTTTTAATTCAGTGACATAAATGACATTTTTTGGTACTCACATTTTACAAAAACAAGAATTGTGGCACTAACTATAAAATATTTTAATTTGATTTCAAATTAAAATCTTTTCACAGTATGGTTGAGGGTTTTTTTATCTGATAAAGACATTCTGTGTATTCTTAAGCAACTATAAAATATTTCTTTACATTCTAATATTCCCACTGTAGTAGATTTAGGAAAAGGGGAATGAAATGTTTCATTTCTGGCCCAATTACCTTTCTATTTATTTTTTGTATCAAGTTAATCTTGGAAGACTGAAACAGATTTATACATTGAATGCCGGCATTCTGAATAATTTCTGATATGACTTAATAGATTTTCCACACTGAACAAGTTTCAGAATATTCAGTAAAAGTTGCACTTTAAGGAATTCTGGATAACTGCAGTGAATATGCCAATATAGAAAATTTGTAGGTGCTGGCATTTGGATGAATAGAAAGTTTCTTAATTCAGAAAATGGTTTGTTGTACTTCATAAATAAACAGGAATATTAAAATTTAATTAAGGGTATTTCACCCCATTCTTTCAATTAAAAAAACACAAAACTTCTGTAACTACTTATAAAAGCTCAGTGAGTCAATAAATGATAGTTTAAATTTGCTTAATTTATAGTGTTATAATTAATTATTAGCATGTGTTGTTTTAAGTTCATTTGAAATACAAAATAGGTTCATTTCCATAATAGTATAATCAGAGAAAAACTTGAAACTTATATTCTAATACTTTGAAAAAATTATTTTTCTCTACCTTTATTTATCACAAATTGAAGTAGTTTCAAAAAAGATAAAGCGACCTTATTAAATATAAAGTTTGCTGAAATGAAAGAAAAGAATAAGTAGTCAGCAGTGATTGCAGAAAATTGATGTGGGTGATTTGAAGTAGGAGCTTGGGTTTCTAATATCAATAAAAATGTAGTTTTCCTCATATTGAAACTAATTTAAGAGGTTCATTTCTTGTCTGTCTGTACTTCAAATTACCAGCCTTTGTTTAAACTCAGTTCTGGAGATGGATGTTTAGCTGGTGCTGGTTAAATGACTGCTCTGGATAAGGACTTCAGGTGGCAGTAGGTCCGCTTCCTCCCCACGTGGCCTTGAGCTTATTTAGGCCATGGAGCTGTACCAATGGGATGCAAATTCCTGGAGGCAAATCCACAGTAGTCCTGTGAAGTTCAAAGTTTTGCTTCCTTTATATTGAGCCACTTAGCTATGTAAACATCTTATTAACAGGAGAGCAATAATTCAAAACTTGATTTAAAAAAAAAAATGTATTTGATAAGCTAGTCTATATTCTGCCCCATTTTTGGCACTGGGAGGCTGAATTGGCAGGCAGAAGTCGTGGAATATTGCTTTGTTTGCTTCATTTTATTGTTTTCTATGCTGTTTCTAATGTCAGCCTTTGAGGTTTTGATCAAAGCAAGCTTTGAATCCTTTCTTCTTCAGCTCTTAAGAAACTAACTTTAGATCAACCAATAAAGAAAATCAGTCCTTCTCAGTGTGCTAAATTACACCTCTTCAATGAGGAGTCTAAACTAGAGAATTAGAAGTTTTGGTTCATCTGGAAGAATTCTGCAAAGTAACTTTGTAAAATGATGTCACTAAAAATGTGTGATTTAAAAAGCTATTTCATGTACATTTAACAGAGATGAAACTTGACTTTCGTTGCATGCTCTTATTAATGTAGTCTAAGTGGAAATATGAAGATACATTGTGAAAAGACAGGAGATAAACACAAGGGAAAAATGGGAAATAAACACATTAAGCCCATCTCAGACTGACTGAAGTACAGAAAATAAGCAGATTCACTAATGGACCCATTTTACTGCTTTAACTCTTGTAATCTATCCTGAATCAGGCTCTACTGTTTCACCAGTTGCTTTCATTTTATCCCTTGCAAGAAAAATAATGTGCATCTAACATCTGTGACAATGATGCAATCCAAAACATGTCTGTCTGTCTTTGCGGTTTGTTACAGGATGATAGCACTTGTGCTTCCTTCTTTCCTTCTCCAAATCATCAATCTAGACTTTTCTACTGTTATTGTTTAAGGTTGGAGTCACATGACAAACTGGACAAAACCACAGAAAGTTTCTATAAGATAAAAAGAATATACATGCAGAGTATTTGATTGCACATCTTTTGTCTTTTTCACTCAAGTTGTGAACTCCTATTTTAATAGAATTATTATTGAATAACATACTGTGGTCATTGACATGCTATCTTGGGCTCATCAAGATAATTACGTCACAGTTCTGTCAGATTAATAAATTATCTTATAAATTGAAGATTAAATACTGGCACAAATATACAAGTTAGGTCATGTATTATATTTCTTCTTTTTCATCTTGTTCCCAATGTTGTCAAGAATTCATATCTGAAGATTGTTCACACTTTCTTTGTCTAGCAATTCATCACCGCATGGACGAGGAGTTACAAGGCATTTTTTTAAGTCCTTCAAATCAAACATTTGTTGGCTGCTATTGAAGGTAGGGTCAGTTGATTCCTGATTCCAAAGGAGATGGCATTGGCTGTGTAAGCTTGAAGATGGGATGCATCTTTTCTTTTATAAAACTTGCACCATAGATGATCATCTAATAGCATTGTGCATCTTGTCTCTTTCGGTGGTTTCATAAATTATTCAGCGCAATTGGCCCCACATTAAGTGTAGCAATCACTTCAGTTGAAAGCTTTAGGATAGATATTTTTGGCCTAAGGAAGAATTTTCTTTGTCATCAAAATAAGATCCAGAACTCCAGTCCTTCACCAAGAGCCGTTGTGGCAGATAATAAAAAAAATATGTAACAAAACAAGACTCTGTGAAGGACAAATACACAACCTAAAGTAAACAGCTGAAATGTCTACACCAAACAGGCACCCAAAGCCACGTTTGAAGGAAGATTCCTCAGTCTGACAACAAAACTGTCATTATGGCAAATGATTTCAGGTTATGTTGTAGGTTGGTTTAACCACATAAACATTTATTTGTATATGTTGCAGACATTATATGAGATTTTTCATTTCATATCAGATTTTTAGATAGAGAGGTTAAGTCACATCTGTATGACTGTTTAGATATACAATATTAATAGCACATTGTTATAGCACCATTTAAGTTTTGTGCAAGCTGGAAGGCCTCCTAGCCCATTTCTCCTTCACTCAGTTTGTCAGATACATAGTTAGGTGGGGAAATCTTATCTTTTCAGGGAATTTCTGTTACAGAAGTTTCAGTGATCAATGCTGATCTGAGCAAGAGTTGATTCACTTCCCCTGAGTTTCTTTCTGTGTGCCTTTACTGCTCACAGATACAGGAAAGGGAATAAGGAAACAGGGAAGTATCTCCAAATCTATTAATACAGAATTGGAGAAAAATTCATAGATGTTCTCCTTGGAGAAGGCAGGGCTCAGCTATACAATCTGCTTTGTACCTCAGAAGAACTGGGGATTTTCAGTTGTGTTCATAAATCTGCTCTCCCAGCTGACATTAAAGATTAAATTAGTACATTCATCTACATGACAGCTAAAAGAGAGTACATACTCATGTTGATAGGGATGGCAAGCATTACGCTAAAAAGGGGGGGTGTCTTTATTAAGAATTAAATCACAGATGATAATACCAATAGTATGATTAATAATCAAATATCTCAAAATTACATAGTAGTATGGAGAGTGGGGTAAATGTCATCCCTGTTTTTACACCCAAAATACCTACAGACACAACCCACAGAAATGCTACCTATGGAAGTTGTAACAAAAACATCCCCATGTTATCAATATTTGGTTTGGTCACTAATCCCAAACATAACACCATGCAAGTTATTACACAGAAGATCAACAGCCCAAACCAAGAAAGGATAAAATATCCCTTGTCTTTTGAAAATATAGAAGACTAAGAGTTGCAGCCTATAGCATTAGATCAGCCTGGAACTGTTACATGAAATGAAAAAAAAATCTTGATGTGAGTCTTTGAGCAAGGGAACTCCTGGGCACCTAGCTCAACTTAGTTAATATTATCTCTTGTTTTTTTCTTTCCCTACACAGACATATGTTTTATTTGTTGGGCTTTTTTGTTTTGTTAATGTTGCTTCATGGTATAATATTGCATGTTTCATTAGGCTTATTTCCAGGTGGGCTGTCACTGGCCATGTTTTACTGCTGTGAATAATTGGTACCTGAAATCTCCATTGGCACATGTGGGAAGTGTGAGAAAAGGATCTTGGGAAGCAGGTGTACAATCAGGATATCATCTCTAATGTTCTAGTCACTGGGTTTGTGCTCATGACCCCTTAGTGTCAGAGAGGGCAGAGGTTTTGAAGGAATTGGTAACATCTTTCCTTATACCAGTTAAAATATTCAGAATATGGAAAGAGTATCAGGGTCATAGAGGCTTAACTTAAGGAGTTACCTTATCTTCAGTCTCTCAGGGACACAAACAAAATCCACAAAAATATTTAAATTATAGACGGTCCTTCATGGAGTCCATTCCTTTCCCCATGCTCTCTAATTTTGCTTCAATGAGTTCATGTTTGGAAATTATTTTTCCTTTTCTTTCTTTTGCTACTTCATTAATATGCAGTCATAAGGTGTTTTTGTAAGGACTTCTGAAGGTCCTAGGCTGGCTGTGCATGAGAGCAAGGGAGCATGGTTTGCTTGTAAAGAGGCAATAGAAACTGCAAACAGATGGATGGCAAATGTATCCTGAATTTTAAAATCCTGCTGACTGTTCCTTTCTGAAGACTCATCTACTCCTACAACTCAGCATGTCAGTGACACAAGCATTGACTCCAAGCACCAAATTTGAAGTAATGGGGTATGAGAGGGCTGGTAGATGTGTGTAGCTTGTGAGTGAGACCAAACAGTATTTGACTTAACATTATTTACTGGATGCATTGAGGGAAAAGACAGACAATTTTGGTTTCCTTATTTTAAATTCAGTGGCTGTATCTGTGTGTGTTGGTTTGAAAATAAAACCAGTGAAAGACTCCAAATCAGAAATGCAATTTAATAGGAGGGGGAAAAAAAAGGGCAAAATAAAATAAGTTCAATAATACAACCTGTTAGTCAGGGTGCTGGTAGCAGTCCATATGAAGTGGTCTCGTTGAAGCCGTGATCCTGTAGAAAAAAAAGTCCGGTAGCTCCTGTCCTCTGGGAATCCAGCGGGTGGAGGGCCCCCTGTGCTATCCCGGTTTATATCCAGGTGGGAATGCTTGGCTCCTCCCCATGGGAGGAACATCTCACAATGGAACGATGTAATTTTATGAGTCATGCAATGGGTCCTTGATTGCCCATTAAATAGAGATAACTCCCGGATGGGAGTTACCCATGAGTCATACAGCAGAGCATGAATGGGCCCATTAACAGAAGATAGTCCAGAGGGTGGGGACAAGGGGAACACTGCCTCACCTGGTTTCAACAGTTCATGAAGATGGTGATAGAATACATACCTTGGGCATATCTTACATTGTAACCTAGGACACTGTGCTAATAAACAATCCCAGAGGTTGTTTCCATATGCTGAGTATGATTTTGTTTTTAATACTGTCACATGAAAAGGGGAGATTTACTCCACCCCTTAGTGTTTGGTTAGTCTGTTAGCTCCCCAGGAAAACTGGGACCCTTATGCCCAACCAGTCGGTCAGTGTCTTGTTCTGGGGCCCCCTCACTAAGCAGTTCACTACATTGAAGGGCAGTTTGACTGACTGAGTCACATGCCTGAGAAACCTCCTCCTGGGTCTCCACACCCTCACCCACTTCCAGTGACTGCCAGCGCGCCTGAAGGGCTCCCATTAACAGGTGACGGAATAACAATCTTTATTAATGTAATTGCAATGGGTCAAGGTTCAAGGACTGCTGGTGGTGGTATCTCACTTCAAAAATGTATTCAAAGCAAGAGAATAATAAGCAATGTAAATCAAAGCAACATACTAACAAGATCTAATCCCTAACAAAAGTTAGCCCAAGATAATCCTTCAGCGTGCATTGAGTACAGTTCTTACCCAGTAGGGGTCCCTATGAGGGGAGAAGACAGGTTCAGCCTGTCAGCTGATCCCAGAAGTTATGGTGGAGTCTCCCCAACTTCTTCCCATTCTTGACTCACTATTTCTTTATATTTACTTTGAGCTTGAGTGACTTTAGTCATACATCTGAGTTACTGAGGGATGGCCATACCTTGGGGCAGATATCTCAGCATGACACACAAGAAAAATGTTGCATGGGGACATGGGTCAGTCCAAGGAGAGATTTCAGCTGCTGATTCAGCAGCAAGACATCTTCTTCTGTTTCCCTTGGTTTTCAGCTGTTGTGCAGCTTACTGGCTGGAAAGTGCCACTGAGTCCTCTGCAAGGGTTTTGACAGAGTCTGGCCATGGTGTTTCCACTCTGCTCCACCCCACCCTGTGTTTAGTCCCCCTTAGACTGTGTTGTGTATGGGAGGTCGGGTGTACTGATCATGTTCCATCTAGGGGGTAGCCACTATATTTTCCTCTGTAATTTCTGTACTGTTATTTTTCAGCCCCAGTCATCTTCCTGCAAGTGCTCAGTGACTCTCACTGATCTGTTTTGACCCCAGCCAAATAATATGCTCCCAGAAAATTCACAGGCATGGCTTGAAAGTTAACAAGGATGAAAATGTTTTTGGCTATAAGGGAGTTGGGATATAAAAGTATGGGAAAAAAGTCCAGTCTGTTCTGGAGAATAAGTGCTGGGGGTGCATTTACCTTCCCAGTACAGACATTAGGTACCAAGTGAATAATCTACTTTTGTCAGCAGTCTGCAGTAAAATGGTTGTGCAGCTGTCACTTGTCCTGGATTAGCCAGGGTTGAATCTAGTGTGGACTCATAAAAGGGTATTTTTCGTCATTATGTTTGATTCTGACAAGAAAATTTGGTGGATGCCAACAGTATTTTCTTTTTATAACAGGTCATCTGCTCCACTGTGTAGTTCGTGTATCATCATCATCTGTATGAAGGTGAAATAACTAAATTAGTGGTGTTTTGATTTGTTTTCCTATTAAATAATAATTCTCCACATGGAAGATGATCTGACTCATTGCCCTGTTTCATATTGGAGAACACTGTAGTTAAATGAGAATAATAGTGGAAAAATGGGATTGTAAAATTTTGACAAAACCTGCCTCTTACACTTCTGAAATGCCATTTTAATACCTGAAAAAAATGTAATTTATATCAGCTGCTTCCATTGGGGGGTCAGCTCCTTGCACTACATCTCCCATGATGCACCCACAGCCTTGGTCTGCTGATTCAGGCGCTCACCTGCCTTTGCTGATTCATGGGTGATGACACCTGCTAGGAAACATGTTTTCAGGCAGTCAGATATTTTTCTGCATAGCATTTTGGTCGAAATCCTGTCTTTCAAATCTTCCCAGGGCTTTGTGATTTTGAAAGAGAAGCCAGGGTAATGGTTTTAACTTGTCACTGTGCTCTGAGAATGCTCTTCAGCACAGGGGAAATTCTGCCACCCACAACTGATAGACAGGGAAATAGAGGTATGGTGTCTAATCTACAGTGAATAGCACATCTTAGGAACAGAGTCCAGGTCGTGTGCCCCCCTTGCCAACTATGCTAGAATAGACGACTTTAAGGTGAAAGGCTGCAACTGTGAGATGACTAGCCTTCCTTTTTTAGCAGTGATTAACATTCCTGAAAAGCCTTCCCAGGCTTATGGCAGGTAGTCATGATTTACTACCTCTGAGGATCTTTATGCAAGGATTTACATGCCAGCTGTATCGAGCTTAGATGCCTGAAACCTTGGAATTTGATTTGTATTGTTTAAAAGTCTCTCCTTGATTTAAATAAGGAATATTCTTAAATGTTTTTACAGTAATAATATGGAGGTATAAAATTTCTTCTGGAGGAAGTGAACTACTGGAAAACCTCAGTGAGGTATTGAACAGATTTATTCAAATAGAAAAAAAAATCAAACCCAGAACTGAACTTTCTAATTCAATTCCTTCCTGCACTGGCGCAACCGAGCAGTGGCTGTTACTGCATCACCCAAGTTTCCCTGCCTGCAGTGGTTTAGCTTTCCTGCCTCCACTAATGAGGTACCTCCCCTTCTAACGCAGCAAAGCTAAATTTAGCCCCTGAAGAGTGCACTATTCCTATATTTAGTGCTGTGAAAGTCAGACTTCAGCAAGGAACTGGCTAAACTATGAGGTGTTCTGCAGTCCAGGAGACAGAAATAGAAACACAGCAAAGTGCCTCTTTGGATTTCCCCCCTGTGGCTAGGCAGTAGCGACAATGGAGGTCTCTGTAAAGGGACGGCATTTAAAAAAAATATATATATCCCAGCAGTTATCATGGAATTCCTAAACGTGAGCAGACAAAGAGCTGCAGAACCCAGTGCCACTGGGAGGGCACTGAGCAAGGCTGCTGGCTTCGTGACAGAGGGAGGCTGCTGGCAGCGAGCTGGGGACACAGCAGCAGTGGCTCAGGTGGGCTCTGCAGCATCCCCAGGTGCCAGCAGCACTGCAGGGGTGGTTCCAGCTGTGTTTTACTCCTCTGCCGTACAGTTGGGTGTCTGCTCACATACAATATGCGTGGAAATATGCCTGTGCTCATGTAGGGCTCATCAGGGCCCGATTCTCACGTGCCCAAATGTGCCATGTATCAGCTTGGTGTGGTCCATAAGCAATGTAATAGTGTTTGTTAAGCCAGGTGAAGTATCTGGGAGGGAAACAGGAAATTTGGGGGTACTCTCCTTTGGGTCTTCCATCAAAGCAGGAAATGCATGCCACAGATGTGCCGTGGGGATGGAAATTGTTGTGGCTCTTACTCGTGTGGCACTGAGCAGGTGGAGGAGTGGGCTGGCTGGGCAGCACCCACCCCGATGCTGGCCCGGCTCTGCCCGTCCCACAAGCACCGAGGGCACCACTAGAGGGCTCGCAGGACGGGGATTGCCACGTCTGGAAGAAAACTAATTAAAACTGTAAGATGTGCTGGCACCGAGCCCTTTTTCTGCTGCTGGCAGAGGTTAACAGAGTTAATATAAACGGGTACTCAATGATCACTTCAGATTGCCTCTTGGGGACTGCCAGCTGTGTGATTTAATTCCTGTGTGAATCAGAAAGCATCCTTCGGACAGACATCGGATTGATTTGGTCAAGCAAACCACTTTTGTTTTTTTCATTCAAGTCTGCAGAGTCTGTACCTCAAATAAGAATGGACTAAAGTTTGATCAAAAAAACTTAGTGTATCCTAAAATCCTTGGGGGATGCCTGTTTTCAAAAGAAATGTAAGCAGTCAAGAAAGAGAAGTATATACAGGTAGAAGATTCTTGAAATGATCTTCTGCTTTCATAGCCATCAGGCCGTACAGCTATAAAACTTTCCTACACTAATGTTGTTATTTTCTAAAAATAGCCATGTTTTTTTCCCCACTGTTCTCTTCCTGGGAGGTTCTTCCAGAACTGTGCAGGTAGAACTGTTTACTAATTTCCAGTCTAATTATGTTGTGGCTCACTTATTCCCATTTGTTCTTGTGCCATTTTTTTCTTCATTTGCTCTTCTTCCTCCTCAATGTATCCCCCCTATAAATATGCCTGGGATAATCATATTTTGTGCCAGCCTTTGTTTGGCTGGGCTAAACAAGCAGAGCTCTTCAAATTGCACATTCTGAAATAGGCCATGAAGCTTCAGGACTGTTGCCACAATACATAAGGACTCTTTTTTAAATATTCTTTTACCCCTTTGTCCATTAGAGAACATTGCACAAGTGGGGGTACTGTGACATGCGGAAAATTTGCCATTATGTCTTATTATGAAGTGTGGCAACAGAGTAGTTTTCTGAGACAGAAAATTGCACTAAAAGACCCACTTTGTGATGCAAATTGGCAGGTACTGGTCTAGATGAGCCATTTGCCTTTGATTTCTAATTTTTTGTTAACATAGAACAGCTTAGTTGCTATAGAGAAAATCATACTGGTATAAACCAAGGAACATGACCTCAGAAAAATTGAAAACAAAGCAGCAAAAGCAGAGAAAATAGAGAAGAGCCTTCAAAACATCTCAGATTTTCCTGATTTTTCTGTGAGATTCAGGAGCATATTAAAAACATTCAGGACAGCATTCACATATTAGTATCTTCTCCCTTATGGGCTGGCTCTTGGAAAAAGGAAAACGTTTCTAGCCTTGCCACAGTATCCCAGACTGCAGTGAGACCTCTGTTCCTTCAGTCTTGCCTCCCGGCTGAGTTTCCATGCACGTAATGAGTTGCCAATCATGGCTATTCACAGAATCACAGAATCACTAGGTTGGAAGAGACCTTTAAGATCATCGAGTCCAACTCATGCCCTAACGCCTCAGCTAAACCATGGCACTGAGTGCCACATCCAGTCTTTTTTTAAACGCATCCAGGGGTGGCGACTCCACCACCTCCCCGAGCAGATGATTTCAGTATGTAGCAGACGATTCCAGTGCTTTTGACCACTCCTTTCAGCTGGGTGCCAGCAGCATGGACCTGGCAGGCAGTGAAAACTGACTCTGTATCGGAATGAGAAGAGGGAAGTATCTCTGAAGGGCAAGGTTGAGTCCATGCAGTGCTCAGTCTGTGCAGCAGAAGTCATGGCTGGGAACAGTCAGTCAATAATCATTGCTGACTATGGAATCACAAACCCTGAACTGTCCTGAGGCAGGAATGACAGGCACAGAGACAACCCCAAGCCTCTCAAGTTCCTATTAACTTGTCTGTTACCCATAAAGCATGCTCTCTCCTGAGCATTCATTCATTTACACAAGCATATTAAGTGTATCTGCAAAAGTATATCTATCTTGACATTCTTTGGCTCTGTGATCAGGGCAATGATTTGATATAAAAGGGGAGTGAAAGGGCATTGTTTTAGCTGGAGGCCAAAAGCTGCTTGAATTGAATGGAAAGGGAGGGGGATTCCATGCTGAAGGTAATTAAAGAAGATGAAGTACTTAAGTAAAGTGAATGCTTCACTGCACAGAGTTAATGCTGAATTTCACTGCTCTGGGAAAAAAAGCTGAAATATTGCTGCACCAATTTGTGTTAATAATTTTGTTACATTCTACTAAATGACCCAACTCACTTTGTTGTGGGAACAGAATATGATCCAACCAGTGCCCAGAAGATTTTAGGAAAAACTAATTACAAAGAAGGCCAGTTCTGTGCTATGTGACAAGACAACATGTGAATGTTTTAATATTATCTCACTGGTATTTCCAGGAGTTAAAGGATGTGGAGGCCTTGTTGGACAAACAACGCCCAAGAGATGGAGTCACAGCCCCAGTAACTTGTAGTCTTAACAGATATAAGGGAAAAATGACGGAGGTGAGAAGCAAGAATGGCATGATCTGATGTGGGAATGTGCCAGTCCAGCAAGCATTAATGGCTCACAAGCAACTTTATCCCCTCCTTACAGTCAGTCTGGACAGAAAGAAAGGCAATGGAAATGCCACAGCAACAGAGAGTCAACAGCAGAGTGACTACAGGCAGCTTCCTATGGCCTGGCTATGTGGCAATTGCCTAGGTAATGTCTTTAAGTTCTGCTCCCAGAGCCCATATATCCCTGTCAGCACATTGATTTTCCTCAGCTGCAGGACCCAGGCACAGCCTGGCATGAAGTGCCTGTGCCCAGCACTGGGAGCAGCGGTGCTCAGGGAGATGTGGCCTGGCTGCACCCATGTAGCCAGTAATGCAGCTCAGCTTTTGCCTGGACTTTGAGCCTTGGTTGTTTCTCTGTGTCACATGGCATTAAAGCTGCGGTGAAAACCAAATATGCTGAGGTTTGTTGCCAGATTTCCAGTGACTCTAATGAGGCCAGGATTTCAGCCTGGCAAGATATTCAGCAGTGCTATCCTCCCAGCTGTAACTCAAATAACCAAGATATGCAAAACCCTTTGTGATTTTCCCCTTCTTATTTCTAGTTCATTTGCTAAATAGCTACATGTACCAGTTGCCCTTTTTCTGTCTCTCAGGTGCTTTCTTCTGTTGCCAAAACGTTTCCCTCCCTGGCAAGCAACATGAGGGAGGATGGCACCACTCTCCTTCCCCAGATGGTCACTGCTGTCTCCTCCTCAGCCACCAACTGCTGAATGTGAAAGGATTCATGACACGAGTGTTGACATAGTGAGAGGCTGAGAAATTCCCTGGCTTGTAGTACTGTCCTCAGCCCGACCTTCCCTTATATTTTCATTTGCCACTCAGGGTGGAGGAGAGCAGCCATGAGTCATCCTAGGGGCTGATGAGTCATATTTTCAGTCAGAGCAGTCAGCATGCTGAGGGTTTCTCAAGGCTCTGCCCAATCTTCATGCCCAGAAGCTCAGCAGAGAGTTTGTGCATGGGTTCCCCTCGCTATGATTTCTAGCCCCCGGTTAGTTTTTCTCTCTGTTTCATTGTTTCCTCCCTTGTCTGTAGCTTTTCCCTGCCCCCACAATCCACTCTGAGCTTTCCAGTTCCAGACTGAATCTGCCTGCTCCGTATATGTTAACATTTCCCTCTAACATCCTGTATGCTTTTGCTACTTGGAGAAAGCCCACTAGTATTTACTGTCTGTGTGAGAAGCTGCTTTGTTGCAGCTCAGACACCCTGTGGCAGTGTGCTTGAGTTTGTGCTGTGAAACACCACATTCTTTTCTAAGATAAATTGCTAAGCTGTACACACTGGTATATGCCACCCCTTGCAGCTGGTATCAACACAGAGTCCTAGAAAGGTTTGGGTTGAAAGGGACCTTAGCTCGTCCAGCTCCAAGCGCCCTGCCATGGGCAGAGACACCTTCCACTAGACCAGGTTGCTCAGGGCACTATCGAGCCTGGCCTTGAACGCCACCAAGGAGAGGACATCCACAACTTCACTGGACAACCAGTGTCTCACCACTCTCATAATGAAGAATGTATTCCTTATATCTGATCCACAGGCTCTTGTAACAAGCCCCTTTCCCCTTTAGATACTGAAAGACTGCTCTAACCTCTACCAGGAGCCCTTTCTTCTTCACACTGAACAACCTCAACTCTCTCAGCCTGTTGCCATAGGAGAGGTGCTCCATCCCTCTCTGACCATCTTCCTGGCCCTTGTCCAGACCTGCTCCAGCAGGTCCTCATCTTTCTTATGTTTGGGATCCCAGAACTGGATGCAGAACTCCAAGTGGGGTCTCACCAGAGCAGAGAAGGCAAAAAGCATTTCCATTTTGACCCAGAGTAGGGCGAAGTCATCTTCTATGACCTGCTGATCATGCTTCTTTTGATGCAGCCCAGGATGTGTCTGGCTTTTTAGGCTGTGTGCACTCAGGGATGGGTCGTTTTGAGCTTGTCCACCAACATCCATCAAGCCTTTCTCCTCAGGCTTGCTATTGATTTATTCTCCACCCAGCCTGTGTTTGTGCTTGGGATTGCCCTGGCCCAGGTGCAGGCCCTTGTGCTTGGCCTTGTTGAACTTCATGAGGTTTGTGCAGACTCAGCTCTCAGGCCTGTCCAGGTCCCTCTGGATGGCATCCCTTCCCTCCAGCATGCTGGCTGCACCTCTCAGCTTAGTGTTATGGGCAAATTCACTGAGGGTGTGCTCAGTCCCACTCTCTATGTAGCCAACAGAAGTGTTAAGCTGCCCCAGTCCCAGCCCCTGAGGGATGGCACTCACTGCTGGTCTGCACTGGGACATGGAGCCAGTGACTGGGTTGAGTGTGACCCTCCAGCCAAATCCTTGTCCACTGCACTGTGGTCTGGGCCTCTCCACTTTAGAGACAAGGATGTTGTGTGGGACAGTGTCATGTGCTTTGTTTGTACAAGTCCAGGTAAATGACATCAGTCACTCTTCCCCCATCCACCAATGCCCTCATCCATCATGGAAGGCCACAATTTTTGTCAGGAACAATTTGCCCTTAGTGAAGCTATGCTGGCTGTCACAAATCCCCTCCTTATTTTCCATGTACTTTAGTATAGTTTCTGGGAAGATCTGCTCCATGATCTTAACCATGGGTTAAACGGGCTACTTTCCAGCTATGCATCTGTGGTTCTTAAAATACTCATCCTGTCCCGAGTTGAGGTTTGCATATCACCCATGGTGAGTGGCTGAAGCAGCTGCTGGGCCCAAGCATTACTTGTCACTTCTTGTTTGAGGTTCACCTTCAAGTCAGACTACAGCACCCAGAAGAAGCATAAATGTGTTCTCAGGGAGCGATGGCGAATCAAGAGGTTGGCCACACAGCAGTGAGATGGTTCATGAGAAGCTGTGGGAAGAATTCTGCATGATGTGTAAGCCAGTGGTGATACTGGAAGGGGATCTGAATGAGAGGGGCAATATGCTGGGAAAACTGGAAAAGAGGACAGCATTGAAGTGTAACAAATATGTAATCAAAGTAACCCTTCCCAGCTCCTTTGAATTGACAAATATTCTTACATTCAAAGATAAGCATGTACAAAAAAAGAACTTATTTTTATCATACAGTGCATGACTGATGTGTTGGCAGTATTTTATTGTCACTCTGCATGGCTTTTAATTGAGGTTACCTAGAAACAGTAAGGGACAAAAGTGTTTCACGATTACTGAGTCCTAATTATGGGAAAGTTCGTAGAAAACTCAAACTGTATCATGGGAAAGAATGGAAAGCCAAATTATGTTGTTCTCAGTCTTTTCAGCTTCTCTTTGACTTGCAGACTTTTTAAGTAAAAAAAAAAAATAAAGATAAGAATTATGTGAATCAGTTATGGTTTAGATCTGTTATGTTTTCTCTGATTTCTTTTCCCAGCTTAAAAAGAAAAAGATAAAAAGGAGAGAGGGAAATGAAAAATATCTTAGTTTAGGGCTCTTGTCTCAGAGCCTATGCAGAAGTTAAAATTTGAACCTCACTACACACTTCCTTCACAATATTAATTTTTTAAGAAAGTCAAAGTTTTTGTGTTTGTTGGAGAAGCAAACCAATATGAATTGAAACTACAAACCACACTGTACTTGGCAGAATGGACAACTGGCTCATGGTCTCTGGATACATCTTAGCTTCAATAGATTCAAAGATGCAGGCTATGTAAAGAAATCATAAAAACTATTCCATTTGCCAAATTGCAGTGAATCTCATATTTTATGTGGAAGGTTAAAACCTCATTCATGGATAACAAATAAATGAGCCCATAAAAGGCTATCATGAATGGGAAGCTGCTCTGTCTCCTTTTTCTAATTATGCAATCTAAAGGATACCAGGCTAGGAAGTATATTTACATAGAAATTCCCAGATCAAAGGGCTCCCAGAACAAAAGATTTGCTGGAATAAAGTAGCTTCCAAAAAACTCTGGATAGTGGCAGTCTTAGTGGAGCCAAGCCCCCTGGAAGCTGCCAGCCATGTTGTGTGCCTCTTGGCACCTCTGCAACATTTATAAATAGCTGGAGACCTTTCTGCAGCCAGGAACAAGTGAGATGAGAAAAGGCTCTGTTTCTAAATTTGAAAAGAAAGCTGTATACAATGGGCATGCTGATTTTAGGTATGCCAGGGGACTTTGGGAGTCTGCCCTTTGGTCCTCTCTGCAGGCAAGGTCAACTTCCCCTCCATTTTGTTTTGTAAACACAGACAGAGCATGACCACAGTCTGGGACTGTTCTTTCTGAGGACCAGATCCCAAACTGAGAAGATGAAACTTATCCTGATGTGATCACATGCTTTGCTATAGTAAGGCTTTGCTAACCAGTTGTCCAGAGTGGCTACCTTAACTATACTGCTGTGCAGTTTCTCTGCTTAATCTAGCCTTTGAAGGTGTCAGTCAGGGTTACCTATAGGGAAAATGCAAGGAATAAATAAAGATCTTGGGCCACAGAAAATAGTACCACATTAAGTAAATGACAATTCGTTATAATATGAGCAGGGGAAAAGTTAATATCCTTCCTCTGTCCAGGACCACCCTGTATTTGGCATCTGGCCACATGACTGTGTAACAGGCTTTAAATGTCTTTGCTGTTCCCTAGTCCTATTGAAATGCCAGCCATATTTCAAACATCCATGAACTCCGCACTCTCCACACAGTGAACTGGAGATTCTGTTGATTGTACAGTTTAACCACTTCTGATCCAGTCAGGAGAGAGAAACCTGGTCTCCTGAAAAGCAAAGACGTATGTTAAGCTCTGTTTTCACAGAGTTCCATTAGCTAAAGACTCGGGGCCTCCTTTCAAATGTTTTAGTTTATCCTTAACTGAAAATTTTGCTGTGTGATTTTTGCAGAGGTGTTTGCATAATTTCATAGAATTGTAGGACCATTCAGGTTGGAAAAGACCCGAGGCTCCACATCTACACATTCTTGTATCTGAAAAGAACTATAAGCCAACAGGACAACTGAGGGTTTTTCCAACTGCAGTGTTAAGGTCAATGACATTTTGGTTCCTTTAGAAAAAAAGGGTTGTGTGCTACACTAGGAGCACAACTGAAGGTGGTGGCTACCTAGGTGGTATTGTGTGTTAGTGAAAGCTGTAGTTGAGTAGGCAGCTGCACATGGTGCATTTCACACCTCACCAGCCCATAACCACTAGAATAACTTTTCATTTATTCCTTCTTGCAGACAAGGTGGTGAACTCCAGAAAAAGACCACATAAACCAATTCCTAATTCCCTAAATCGCTCAGGGTGCTTCAGTTTATTAAGCCTTTTGGCTGCTTCTTGTATGCTCTTTTGGTTCGCTGAAGTGACCTTTCGAAGTTTGCAGCGCAGGGGAGCTCTGGCTACAGGCACTTTTTCTTAGCTTGTTTTGCTAGTATGTTTCAGATACTCTTCTTCAGAGTAATTGTTTCACTGATTTTCTACTTCCATCTTTGTAAAGCTAAATAGCAGAAGAAAAATTTTTACACCCTGTTCTTTCTTTTTGGGTCTAGACTTGACATAGGAGAGAAAGGCTATTTCTATGTGCCATGAAAATGTTTGCCACGGCACTTTCTGTTGTGCTATTTGACAGAGTGCTCCTTCTTCTATTTGGCCAGTTACTTTTACCCAACTCTTTCTTTTCCGGAATCCACTGCCCATTTATCACAAATGGTCCAGGAGTATTCAAACATTTGTGCAAAGCATGTTTTCCTCAGAGATCTTGTTGAGGTTTAGTCACTGCTGGCAACTAAGCACCACACAGCCACTCAGTCATTCCCCCTCCAGTAGGATGAGAGAGAGAATCTGAAGAGCAAAAGTGAGAAAATTCGTGGGCTGAGATAAACATAGTTTAATAGGTAAAGTAAAAGCAACGTATCAAGTAAATTAAAATATGGAATTCATTTGTTCTGTCATTCATCACTTCCCATGGGCAGGCAGGTGTTCAGCCATCTCCAAGAAAGCAGGGATCCACCATGTGTAACATGTGTTCCCCCTTCCTTTGTTTTCTACTAGCTTTATATGCTGGGCGTGATGCCACATGGTCTGGAATATATCCCTGTGGTCAGCTGGGGTCAGCTGTCCCAGCTGTATCCCTTTTCAATTTCTTGTACCTCCCCAACCCACTCACTGGTGGCCTGAGAGGCAGAAAGGGCCTTGGCTCTGTGCAAGCACTGCTTGAAACATCCCTGTGATATCAACACTGTTTCCAGCACAAATTCAAAACACAGCCCCATACTAGCTACTGTGAAGAAAATTAACTCTGTCTCGGCCAAAACCACTACAGATATCCATTCTGTTACAGGTTTTGCTTTTTCTTATATTTTCCACAACATTCTTGGGATGCCATGACACTGTTGATTGCACCTGCCACCACAATAAACTCAGCTTTATTAATAGCATGTAATAATATTTAACAACATATAGAGCAGAGTCTGGACACTACAAAAGAGATCAGTTTCTCTGTCTCACAAGGGAGCACTGTTCTTCCTGTTTTGTGGGCAGAGAATAGAGCCTTAAAGAGTCTCACAAGAAAACCATAGAAAAACCTGGTTTGTTTTCTGAATCCTTTTTTAAATCCTAATCAGAGGATAATCCTGCCTTGCTGGCATTCCTCTGGTGCTGTGAATCACAATGTACTTAATTACCAAGTAGTGCTGTTCTTCCATGCAAGAATATTTTGTTCCCAAACCTTCATCCCAGCTTCAAGACACAAGAAATATCTGTGTGGATGAAAGAGCTGCTGCTTTAGAACAGCTGTTCAAATGCACATAAATACCCTGCTGAAATGGCTATTTTGCCTATAATTTACATTTGTAAGAGGTCTTAATAACTGTTTCTAGTATGACATTTCAGCTCAAGCTTGGAGCAAACCCTGGCACAAGTTGCAGTAGTGCCAGAACACTGTTCTGCTCTCATGCTGTTCTGCTTGCTTACCGAGATTGGAAATGACTGGGGAAAAGCTGCTTCAGGAACATGCAATGGAGAAAACTTTTCACCTGGTGCCTGATGGTATTTATCCATTTTGTCCCCAAGGGTCCTTCCTCTAAGAACTTTCTTATGTCCTTTGTGGTGGGCACTAGGATGGCTGCAATTGGCTTTCTGGTGAAGAGTTTCTGCATAGTTGATGCTCTGGGTTTGGGTATTTTTATATTACCATAACAAGGAAAGTATTAGGGGACACAAAACTGTTCCCTGAGTGTGTAGCTAGGCTAAAACCTGATTGTAGTGTGATGGAAACATATTTGATGCGTGGAAAAACAGAGGTCTGGCATCCCTATGACGCTGTGGCTCTTCTTAAAGGAGGATTCTTTATTTTTCTTCCACATGATAAGCTCCTAAGTGACTGGCATGAAAATACAGAGAGACATCAAAATGAGATATTGCTGCATTTCCAATATCTAGTATAACTGCAGGGAAAGCTGTATGTGGTGATGGTAGAAGCAGATATTTGCACACTCATGTTAATGGTAGATGCAGATGAACAGGTATAAGTTTGCCCAGTGTGCTGTCTTTCAGGGAGACACACCACTCAGAAGTAGATGATGGCAGTGCTACTGTAGCAGCACAGCTCTACAGCTGACAATTTGTGTTACAGGTACAGGGTGAAAATTTAAAAATTTCTCAGTTGCTAATGGTAATTTGTTGATTTTTTTTTCTTTTTTTCCAAATTTGAAGGTTTGTGATTAGACAACAAATAGTTCAGATTGAAGACTGACCTCAACAACCAGGGCATATGATGGCAACTAAAATGTGGTGATTTTGCCCTGAACCTACTGGATCAAGTCATCTCTCCCTTTGCTGAAGCAGTGGATAATTGCCTTGCCTTATCCTTGAGAGGGCTCTGTAAATATAGCTCCTTGGTGGAGAGGAAGGCCAGCAGAGGGTCAGCCATGGAAATAAATAGTGAGTAATGTCAATATAGGTTGGTTGTATCTTTTCCTTGTTGGTGTGCACTTGTCTCCTGTCACATGCCTTAGAATTGTTCGTGGTGGGAGCTGATCATTTTCCCTCCAACACAACAGCTCACACTTCTCTAGCTCTCAGTCATGAACCAGTCCCCAGTGAAAATTATTGAGAATACCCACTGTATTTGAAGCTGATGTCAGGGTTTTGGCAGCAGGGACTGCAGGGTGGCCCCTGTGAGGAGAGGACAGGGGTGCCCCTTGCTGGGCACAGCCAGTTCCAGACAGCTCCAAACCACCACCACAGGACCTGGCTGAGCCCTGCAGCCACGGGGAGAGACTGTGGGATAAAGGATTAAATGCTGCCCTGAAGGGAGGAGTGAGGGAAAGAAGTGTGATAAACATCCTGAGCCCTGAGGTGAGGGCAGGAGGACAGGGAGGAGGCACCCCAGCAGTCTACAGATCTCAGCACTGCACCAAGGGCAAGGGTTTTCTGTTGGGAATGATGATCCTAAGAAGTGTTCTGAGATGCAGTGCTGCAATCTAAAAGTGTAAATAGCACTTGGCAGTGTCTGGGGCTCATTTTTTCATCCCAAGCTGCTGCTAGCATCTTAAATTGAAGACTATTCTAGTTTAGAAACTGGGACTTTGTGAGGCTAAAGAGTGATGCAAACATAGGGGGTGAGAGGGAAGCTGTAACTTACCTGTTTGTCAGGTCATGACACGGCTGTGTACAGACTGATAACACTGGCAGCATCACAATCCCAGCAGCTTCCTTACAGAACTTGCTTCTTGATTGAAGGATGTCAGGTTTCTAAATACAATTAGATCCCTAAGAATGCAGAGGTGTGTCATGGCATTTGCGAAAGTGTCTACACATTCAACTTAAGGGCAGTAAGTGAAGTAATTTTCATTTCCTTATTTGCATTTTGGATCCTTAATGGTTTTTTAAAGCTAATGCTGGGAGGTCAGATATGTTACAATTTATGTTTATTTCCTAACTAATTTGTATCTGAGGTCACAAGTTTTACTAAAAAGTTTTGCCAGATATATACCTATCACACAGTGTGCATGCCACGGGATTGTTCTAAAATTGACTATGTCTGTTTTAAAGGAATTAATAAGGATTATTTTCTCCCTGCTGTCCAGTCCTCACATAAAAGATATAAACAATTACAGGGTATTGTAGAAGTTATATGTAAACTGTTAATTGTTCTGAATCAGAAATTACTTATCTTATGGGGTCTACTGTGCTTTCCTTTCTAAAGAATTATCCTTCTCTTCCAAAGAAATTTTGTTTCCCAGTGATTGCCTAATCATGCTTCTTAATAGAAATATTATGTTAGACTAAGCAGAGAAATGAAATCTCACCTTTAACAGAGGTGACGGATCATGCAAACCAAGTACATTGTACACTGCTCAGATTGAAATGCTTATCTATATAACCAAACTGTTGACCAAACATTTTTCTTTTCTCTTCTCCTTTCTACTTTCTTGGGCTTTTTATCTTCCTTCTTCTTCTCATTTTTATTTCCTCTTCCTTCTTTTTGCCTTCTTCCTTTCTTCTCCTTTCCTTCGGCCTACTTGGTCACTGGTGGAGAACTGTATTTTTAGACCTCGGTTCAGCCTTGAAGGCTTAACCGCAAAACTTACACCTATTCAGAGTGGTAGGTCTTAACCTCCCCTTAGATATGCAATTTAGTGAAAGGAATTGAAAAGAATATGAGTTACACTGACGCTAGAGGAAAACCCATTACATTTTGTAGGCAATCATCAGGAATTGAAGAAGTTTTCTTTATGTAAACATGATATGAAATGCATTCAGTTATTGAAGACAAGGAAAAAATCTAGTAAAAATCTCTGCTGACAATCTGGATCAAAGAAGTACAAACAAGCATTGGTGCAACAACTGCACTATTAGTGTGAATTTAATGAAGAGAAAAATTAACATCTTAGGGTGCTGGGAAAATACTTGTTTTCGTTATTAATCTGCAGGCTAGTTTGGTTTGACAGAGAACAAAATCCATCTGCCTGAGTTTTCTGGCTGTGCTCCCATTTTTCCTGCATAATTTAAAACAAAATATGGTATTGCCATGCTTGTTTAAAGGCTCTTCTGGCATTTCACTTGTTTTGTTCTGAGTTCAAGATTTGAGGGTTTTTCATTCTCTTGCCTCCAGCTAAGGTTTCCCATATTATGAGGCTAGATCGTACTGAGACATGTATATTTAAGTTATAGTTCTGATGTGAGCTTAAGTTCAAATGCTTATTGCTGTCCCTCTCTGGCAATGGTGAGGTTATGAATGCAAACATATAAATCCTATAGAAGAAATAGGATTGTGAAGGTGTCCCCTAAGTTCGTAGGTCAGGTTTGAATGTTTGCCCATTATTTATATTGTCCCAGTGCCAAACCATCTCGTATTGATCTATGCAACATCCACCAAGCCTCCAGAGTGGATTATTTGTATTATAGCAACATCTGGGTCATAGGAGCAGCCTAGCAAGGACCAAAATAACTGCCAAGCATAGAATAGGCATGAGAAGAGTTGGTGGCTGCTGGGTGTTCTTCAGCACTTGATCACTAACAGCTGTGTACAGCTGTGACTTCAAATGCAGCAAACAAGATGTTGCCATGAGAAAATGCCAAGCTTGCAAGTAGGGTTTTGTTTTTCTTCTTGGATACATTCGAGTGCTAGTTTGAACTCTGTATTACCCTGTAGAATTAGCTCTCATCTGATCTTAGAACAGTGTTCAGGAAAGAAATAAAGTAAGATTTACAAAAAACCAAGCAGGCAATTCACTTTACTTGTAGGATACAGAGTAGTAGGCTCTGTGGGTAGCTCATTTGCCAGCCTGCCTGCAGTGTGGAGACAAACCTCTGCAGACTCCTTTTGTGCTGGAGCTGTGCCCGGTGTCATTTTGCCATCCTTCAGCCCTAGAACTGGTTCCAAGAACACTACAAGGCAGCCTGGGTAGCAGCAACTCTGGGAGGTGCATTCCTGCCACAAAACCCTAGAGACTGTCATCTGTAAGTTGCTAGAGGCACTAATAAAATCAGTAGCTCTTGACATGCCAACTGGCTTGAAAGGCTGTCCTGCTGGTGGTATCCCGTGTCCATCAAATTACTATTCAATGGTGAAGAAGAGTGAGAATTTGTGGTTAAGAGTGAGTCAGGCACTAGTACAAGCCTGGGATGAAGCAAATGAGCCCAAGAACAGGATTTGTATTATGACTAATGCTATTGAATAGTGCTGGATAATACTTGCTCTTTCTGTGAAGTCACTGCAGGTGATAGGTTGAAAATGCAAATACTCTCTGGCTAACTGGCAGAAAGATGCCAGGCAAGCCAGCTGCATTCCAGACAGGGCACAGCAGTACCTGCATGGGCTACTGCTGCTTCAGCTTTTGGAGGAGACTTGTGGAAAAGCTGGGGAGACACAGAAATCTGACTGAAGGCAGAGTATGGTAGGCAGCAGGTGTGAGTTCTCTGTAAGAAGGCTGCAGGCTTCCCCTTTGTGCTGCAGGCATGGTCCTTGTTGCTCTGTCCAGGCTCTGTCCGGGAAGCTTCTGCTCTGGAGCACAGAGCTGGCACAGTCCACTGCTTTCCTAGAGGAAGGCACCTTCAAATATTTGGGGAGCAGCAGCCAGTCTGCAAATATGAGCTTGCTGAGAAGCTTGGAAACCTCTAACACACAATCTGTGCTCCTGTGCTTGTTCCATAAAAGCTTCCTGAATTTAACTCATGATGAGAATCATTTAGAATGGATCATAAAGGAGGGGTATGAAAGATCTGAGAAGTAAAGAAGGTGCAAAATTACATAGAGTGGAACTACTTTCATTAAGTACTAGAAGACTTCATTGTTTTTCTCTACATTTCTAATGCAAATTGGTTACAACAGCAAGTTTTAACGTTAGTTTATCAGTAGAAGATCAACCTGAATGACAAATGTTAGCAATATCAGCAGGCAGTAGAAACATGTGGAGCTTTCTTCCATCCTTGTTGCAAATTTGCAGTTCAACAGGTCTTTTCTTTTATGCTGTGGTGTGCAAGCTTTTGTGCTTTTCCTGACCACACTTTGCGCAGCCACATAGCACTATAAGAGGAATACCTATAAGCAGCAGTCCACGGTAGTGGCAGTGGTTGATTTGCACCTTATAGCACTTTGCAGCACCTTGTTAACAGCTGCTTTTGTGTGCATTCCCCTCTAAAATTCCAATATACAATTTTCCCAAATTGATATCTAGAGAAAACCCTTTTAACCATGCTTCTAGCTTTCCATGGGCAGAGGTTTTCATCGCTGATCCAGTGTCATATGCAAAGTATATGTTTCACTTTTGTCTTTTTTTCCTTTGGCGCTCTCCTATTTGAGGCAGGATGGGCCCTAAAGTATAAAGAGACCTGGTTGCTTTTCATTTCAGTTTCATTATTTAGAGGGTACAATTATGAAACTGAACTGGCTGCCTACACTTTGTGTATTAGCCATGGTAGCACAGATCAGGACAGTGTTGAAAGGTCCTCGATATGGATGCCAGAGCAGGTGATTTTCAGGTGAAATGCCTGATAACAACCTTTCCTTACCTACATTTCCTGGGTAGTAAAGCTGGTTCTGTGACTGGCTTCTTCAGCAGGTTCTGGCTAAATGATGCAGGGGTGTGAGGGAGCCGTTCTCCTCTGGCAAGTGAACATGGAGCTACTTTAATGTGCAGGCTGGCTCGTGGGATGCATTCTGAGTCCCATGTGCATTGTAGTTTTGACAAACAGTATAAATATTTACAGCTTGTGCTTCCTTCTAGCTCTCCAAATAGGCTTCTTCCTAAGAGAGAGAACTGAATATTGTGTGCTTCCCATGCAGTCAGCAAGATATGAACTGGGATATAACCCTTTGATGGCAGCCCATCAAATTCAGAGGTTTATGGACAGCCATGACAGCAGTTGCTGACATGACCCTCTATCTAAAGAGAGAGGGATCTGTGACTGTGTCACATCATGCAGGACTGCAGACTGCACTGATTGGTGCCAGAAGAAAGACTTAATTTGCTGCTAAATGTGTGCTTGAGTTTGCAAAGCCAGCATTTGGGGAATGAAGGGAATATTATTCTGGTTTTAGAGACTTGGTGTTTCATCTGGCGTTAATGAAAGGCAATAAATGTTGTATGAGAAACTACCATATTTAGTGAATTTTCTCTCAGGGATGGAAAAAATGGCCTCCGAGTTGATTAGAAATTTTGTATGTTTATTCTCTTTATTTGTATTCCTATTGCCTAATGGGTAAGGGAGGTGTTACTACTGTTTCAGTGCACAAACAATAGTCAGATGTGGCTCTACAGCGTTCAGTTGTTTGGTCAGGCTTCCCCTTAAGCTGTGATGAGAACAAATACGCAGGAAAGGTTTTGCTTGGGCAAATAACCATCAGTCTTCTGAGCTCCCTGGGCAGCATCGTTACACTACCAACTTCTGACCTCTGAGAAGAAATAGATTTAAACCATCAACTGATTTCTACTGCCAACAAACATCACACTCGATTGTACCAGCTTTTGACCACTGTGAACTGGGCCAGATTTAGATTGGCTGTGTGGACCTGAAAAGTTACCTGTTCACAGCCACGGTGAATCACTCATTGCCACAGATAGGTTTACTCCCTGTTCTCTCCTCATCTTTGCAAGTACTTTCCCTCAGTTTAATTTTAGTTTGTACAGTAAGAGTAGCTGTAACTAATTTTTGTACAATTTCTTTTTCATGCCATTTTTGTTTTGTTTCTTCATCTCCACTATAGATGCTTTTTTTTTTTTTGTCATTATAAAATAATCAAGAAGGTTGGCACTTTCATAATAAAATAGAAGATAGAAAGGACAAAAAGGAGTCCACAGGTATCAGCAAAATTATGGCCCAAATGTAATTTTGCTAACAACAGTTTCCAGTTTCATGAGATCAATTCTTAACTGAAAATCATTTCAACCTACCATTTTATACAAAGATTTATTATGTCTAGGAAACAAACTGAGTGACTATTCCCTTGTGTATCTACACACACACACACACATTCATAATTTATTTCTTCCCTTTTTTAAGCCATAATAATGTGAGAAAAGTTCAAGTGAGAAGTACGGCTTTGGCAGAAATTTAGGTTATATTGAAAAGATTTGATGTTGTTATAATGTAAAAACTATTCTTTGCTCCTGTGTCAGAAAGGGCCATATAAATCATCTTTTACCCAATTACTCCCCTAATTTTCTTCCTTGATGAAAGGATGTGATTGATTGTCATAAGCTAATTACATTTAATTCCAGTGTGCTGAGAGAATGTAATAGGATGCATGGGGCAAGTGACAAGGTTTGGTGGCTGGCTAAGCCATTAGATATTTTTAATGACCTGCTTGGCCTGTAGCAGTACCTGAGGTAGGAGTAATTGCTTTTCCTAACAGCTGAAGGCTAGGGACATCTTCCCCTGACAAGACCTCATAGAACAAGGCATTTTAAAAATCCATATGATTTTGAGAGGCCATATGACTGCAATACACCTTTTTCAGATAGTGAGTTTCCCAGTCAAATTAGGCTGAATCATTATGGGAAGGTGTTTTTACAAATTAAATTGCTGAGTTGGCTCCCAAATTGTGAGAATGTCAAGGTATGGGAGTTCAACATGTAAAAATAAGAATATATCAGAAAGCTACACGTTCTCTATCTTCACTATCAACACATGTAACTAAGATAGCTTCCTTGATCACAGCAGAAAGGATTTTCTTGATACTCACTGCCAGGTGACTGACCTAATACGGTTTTGGAGATCCCTACCAGTGAAAAATTTGAACAAATACCTTCTTTGTTGGCTACTCTTTTGTATCTGAAGTAAAAATACTGCAAGGTTCAGGAAAGAAGGTAACAGATCCAAAGTATCTCATCATTTCTGCATTCTAAGAATCTTGTGTTTACTGTTCTCATTTCTTTTTATTTCAAGGGAAAATGTTTCTGGTGGCAGCATGTGGAGTGTGTGTGTTTTCATGCCAACACATATTCTTTAAAAGACTGCCTTGACATTGGCTTTGGTGTTGATTCCCTGTCTTTAAAACCTAATCTGCAGTTAAGCTATTACAGGTATAGTTTCATTTAAGAACAACACTGGAAACTTTTACCATGAAAGGCATCAGCTTTATTTAATAAAGTTACTTTGATCTGTAGGTAAGTTGTCCTGTAGGTGATTAGATTAAGAAAGGGATACATGATAAGAAGAAAATTATTCTTACTGTTGCCAGCTGCATGATCTTCTCTGGCTGTTGTTAACTAAACCAGATAGCTGTACTGTCATTGTCAACTGCTGATTGTACTGTCAATCTGCTGATCTCTGAGCTCAGGTTCAGCTGAGAGCCAGTTTTTGTCTTACATTACTAAAGAAAGCAGGGAAAATGCTTCTCTTTTTCACCTGTATGGTGGACTTATTTTTAACTAATAGCATTTTGCTTACTTCAGGCCTCTGAAAATTAGGGAGCCCTGACTTAATCCATCCAAAAGCCTCATGGGCTGGGAATGTGTGATAAGGTGAAGCAGCTGTGTTTATAATTTGCATTGAGTTTACACAGTTTACATTCATATCCATAGTTTACATTCCTATATACTTTTTATTCTTGCAACCTTTCAAGAAACAAGTGTCAACATTAAATGTTACATTTTGGAGATAAATAATCCTTCAAACTAAATATGATGCTACCAAATGTGCTAAACTGAAATATATGTGGGTTGTTTCTAAATGGACTGAGGTCACCCTTTGCAGCCTCCAGAGGAATTGGTCATGGATTGGATTAAGCACAAGTAAATAAATTAAAGAAAAGAACGTTGAAAATGTAGTTCCTGTGCCAGAGAGCTCACAGCATTCACATATGAACAAGTACAGAAAGGTAGAGACTCTTATACAGCCATACAGCTCTGTTAGCTTCTTCAGAATGAGAGCTTGCGTTTTCCCAGAGCTTTGCATTGGGTTCTAGATGGGTTTGGAACTTAAATTTAAGTTCAGGACTTGCAGCCAACTTTCAAATCCCCTATGTCCTGCCTTTCCCTAAATCCCAGATTTCCTGTAAACTAGAATAGAGTGAGCAGCAATTTGACTGTTTGGTGTATCATTTGTCTTTGAAAAGTGCAAGAGAGACCATCCATTGAAACAGCTGCAAGATATCATGTCACATAACTTCTCTAAGAGATTCCCTCCCAGATAACCCAATACCTGCCCTTCCCTTTCTGTCACTCCTTTTCTGGGAAATAATATACCAGACCAGTTAGATCCAGTATCTCATGAGAAACTGGAGCACATTGCAAATTGATATGTAATGGGATTTCATATAAACTCACCTTCAGTAGAGACAGGGAATAAA
Source organism: Donacobius atricapilla (assembly GCA_013397315.1). Taxonomy (NCBI): domain Eukaryota; kingdom Metazoa; phylum Chordata; class Aves; order Passeriformes; family Mimidae; genus Donacobius; species Donacobius atricapilla. The sequence continues at coordinate 40,409 of WBMY01012084.1, forward strand.
TTGTAATTGCAGATCAGAGCTTTATCATTGATTAGGAGATATCAAGGGGTTTTATCCTAATAGGCATTAGTAACAATGTACATTAGCTTTCACTTTGGTCTTCATTTGTTGAAAATTACAAAAACATAAGGAAGAAAAGCTTTCTTTTTTGGTGGCCAAAATCAAGTAGGTGAGTTCTACTTGTGGAGATCTGCAAGCCTGCAGTGCACAGGATAACAGGGCATTACTTTGTGGAATACATAATCTCTACACAAGCACTGTTCCTGGTTGTGTGAATAAGCAGACAATTATGCTTGAACAAGCTATAGCACGGAGGCAAGTATCCCTTGGAGGATACTGGATGGCCTACTGGCATTACCATCAGCCTTGCTCAGGTGCTTTGCTCTTTCGAAAAATTGGGCAATATGCTCTGATAGCGTTAGAGGACAAAATGTGAGACTCACCCTCAGGAAGGTGTCATGAGAAGCAGGGATGATGTTCGCTACCTGTTGCCTTCATAGTCTTTTCAAAATGAACCCAATATGCAAGAAGACAAAACATTAGGGTAGAGAGAGAAGGATTTCTTTTGCAGTCCTGGCACTAACTTAACTAATAAGTGCCATTCTGGATAAACCCTTTCTCCTTACTTAGATTGATTTTCAAGAGCCGTAGAATCAGCCACTGAATAATATTTGCTTCTGTTATCGTGTGTTGTTAATGACTGCGAAATGCTTTGCAGTCTGTAGGTGAATGGCACCAGATTTATAAAATGCTGGGTGTGTTTGAAAGGGATAGATGAAAAAGGGCTGATTGCAGAGCCCTTTGAAGTCTAGGTTAAAAGTCTTCACAGATTTCTGTGGGCTCGGGATCAGATAGTCAGTGTGAAGAGAGGGATGGGAGAGAAAACCTTAATCAAGGTCATCTACTTGTTTTTAAACAAGGAACCAAGCTGGTGCACTTGCGATTGATTGCCCTTTTTCCTTTTACTCAGAAAAATGAAGATGAGGGAAACATTACTGGTATCTGATTGATGTGCGTCCGGTTTTGGAACAGAACATGGAAACTCTCAGCATCATGGCTGTCTGAATGTGTCTGCAATTGATGATCCACTGATGAACACAGTCATGAAGATGGAAAGAACACTCTATACTGCAGGCCTGCTCAGCAAATCCTCTCACAAATAAACCCTCCAGCTACTCAGAGTCATGTTGCCTCGTTTATTTCAAGGGTCAGTGCCCGGGTGAGGAATGTGACATCTTGGGCCATTTATGTAACCGCCTAATCGTGTAACAGGTGAGGAGGGAGTCCATGTACAGTGAAAACAAATCCCCCTGACATTTTCCCCTCCATTGTCAAGCTGATTATAATGAAGAAAACATACAAAGCTAAAGCCAGAGTATCAAGGCTTGAAGCCTACTCAGAGATTCAGAGAGGAGAGAGGGTGATTGATTCTATGTCTTGTGGCATGGTCCCAGGAGCTGTGGTCTGAGTGTAAACCTTTTTTTGGTCTCTGTTCGAGTTACGGTGCCTGAGCTTCTTATCTGTGAGCAATGTACTATAGGAGAGGCTGTGTTGATCTGGTGCTTCCCAAAGGAAGAGCTGTCTGCCTTTATTGTCTCTACTACAGACTTCTCCTTAGCCAGCAGCCTGTTAAGCACTGACTGCAGACAGGGAAATGTGTCCTGATGAGTATGCAGCTGATTGTCAACAGCTTTTCTCCTTCAGTGAACCTATGTAAAAATAGAGCTCATGCATCTGGGTCCAATCATCAAAAAAGAACATTTATAATTGTTCAAGACCAACAATTTACTGAGTTTGCGCACACCATAAATTCTGGCCGATATCTTACATCTTTTGCAGGTTTCACTCCATTTACACACATCATACTGTTGTATCTAGTACACTCAACCTCATCTTTAAAAAGGAAAGATGTTTCTCCAGGTTTACTGGGGCTTCACTATAGTTATCACTAATAAGAATACTGAATAACTAGTTGCACTTTCTTGGAGAAAATATGTATGCGTGGCAATAGGCATTGCTTGAGCCCAAATAAATGTGTTTTAGCAAAGTTTCATAGGCAGTTTCTTTTTTTAAATGTTTGTTTTCTCTGACAAGCACACAGTTAAAGGCAGTGTTGTGCATATTTTATGTTACCTAATAAATATTTTATCCGCCGTATTAACCAGGTTAGAAGGAAAGAGTAAGAAATTAATAGTTTATGTTAAGATGATGTTGGAAGGCATGTAACTTTTACAGCTAATATATTTGCCACATTTCTCAGTTGACAACCAAATTGTTTCATACCTGCACAGCACTTCACCACCACACCATTTCTGTATGTGCACATAATATTTATCATTATTGTATTCATTAAATCAGCATCCTTTGACAGATTTTCATGTTGCTTGGGTTCCCCTTGTGCAATAAGTGTCTCATTTGTTGTCTACCTGGATGTTACTTATTTATTAGAAGAAGACAGACGAAGGGTGAAAGAAGCAGTGGTGCTCTGATGCTGAAATCATAGTAAGCAGGAGGCCTTGCTCTCTATGTGTGTCTGGGAGTGCATCATCTCATTGCCTCTCTAAGTCAAGCAAGAACTCACCTTATCCTCCATGCACATGTCACAATCATGGCAACTCCCTTAAATTATCATATTTGTACTCTATCCCCATGTGGACACAGATCTAAAGCCTGCTGTATCCCTTGAGAGTTGGTTTGTCAAACTAGGATAGTCTTTATTATCCAGGAAAGAGTTGGAAGAAGAGCAGGTTAGAAGCATGTAGATATGCAGGAGTGTCTCACAGTTAGTCACAAGCAGGGAGTACACAAAAGGACCAAGGCAGAGAGGGAGACAAAAGTATTTTGGGCATCTTAGGATGTAGATGTTCTTTATGTAACACCTACTGAAAATATCCATAGAAGTAGAGAAATCTCAGGAGACATACTCTATTGAGAATCAGTGGCAAACAAAGAATTGTGAAGGTTTTCTCTTGTTTGGTCCTGTTTGAAACAGCCCAAGTACAGGCCTACAGCACCAAAAGCAGTCAAAACATCTAAAGCTGTTTGCAGAAGCTATTCATATGTTTTACTGCCAGGCAACTGATATTTCTGTGTTTTTTGCCTCCTTTAGTCTGTGCCTAACCCACCTTTACTGGAAATACAGTGGTGAGAGAGTGGAAACAATTTAGCAGAATTTGCAAAGAAGGGAATGATGCTATACCAAACCTGACTCATGGTAAAACCACTAAGCGCTGTGGAAAGCCTTAGTTATGGTTTTGGGACCTTAGATTTGGTATTGAAAAATACGCCAAGAATAGCTCAAAAATGAGGCAATTTCTGCCTTACTGAGGATTTTCCATTGAGAATTCCTTTGCAAGGTCTGCCAGTGTCTGATGTGCTTAGCCTACTGTATGAATGCTGTCTGGAGCACCACTCTCTGCACTCTGCTTTTCATTCGCTCACTTCTGGACACAGCCCAGTGTCCCTGATGTCCTTCCATTGATTTAAACTTGCACTGGATTAAGCCCAGCAGTTGCCTAAGCATATTAATTTCATGATTGTTTGTGGTTATGTTTTGGAGATTATAAGAGTACTGACTGTTATAAATGTCTTTATAGTTTGGCCTTATAAAAATGCAGTGCCTTTACCATGTTCTCATGCCTTCATTATTGTCATTATCGAGTTACCCCTTTTAAATCACTCTGTGGTTTAAAAGAAGAAAAACCTCCTTAGAAAAACATAGCAGCCTCCTCCATAGACGAGTATGTTTTAATGAGAAATCATTAGCTGTGGAGCACTATGACTTGGCTTATGTGATCATTTAGCCTAATCCACTAGCCAGTGCCAGTCCCAGCACGAGGGTTTTAGGTCACAGTACTCCCCACTCAGAAGTTTCTCTAAGCTCTGTGAGAAGCTGTGCTAACGAAGACAGTGACCATCCCCATGTGTCATTTGCTATCTATGGAGGCAAGTTTTGAGAACAGGGAGCTAAAAAGGGTTCACATTTTCTTGGCTACTGTATCAAGCAGCTTTATGTCAACATCTTCAAGTTACATCTAGCCTTGACCTTCAGCATCTGACTTGGGACTTTCCAGACTGATGTTCTTTAAATGAACAGTATCAAGAGCTTAGAGCCCACAGTCTGGTCTCTTTTGTTTGGGCTACTATAGGAAATGCACATACAATGGCACTGTGTGTTAAAAGAATCACAAAGCCCAAGTGCCCAGGTAAGTGCCTTGCCACATCCTTTCAAACTCCACCAAGCAGCTGTTTCAGTCAGATATAACTGATTTCTGTATGCATATGAACTTTCCATGAAAATCCAGACTAATTTCTGCTGAATTCACACATTCAGTTGCTATTGCCTCCAACCTTAAAACTCAACAAGGTTCTCTGGCATCTTCACCAGATGATTTTACAGAACTTGATTTTACATGGGAGCCCAGGGCTAGTGGTCTGGTTCAGGCTATGCACCAAACAGCAGTGGTTAGGATTAAGAACCAGTTTCCAGTCTTCCACTGCCTGATTAATAAGAATTTGCCTTCCAGTTTTCCACTTCTGGCCTCCATTGCTCAGTTTGCTGAATCCCCTCTCCTCCACATGAAAAACTCGATCTTTGTTAAAGCAAATTTCTTTTTACTTTTGAAAATGTGAATTTTCAAGCCGCTTTCTCTATCTTTGGGGTCTTAGTGCTGTTGTAAATCTGGTCATTGGTGATATGTCTGGCAACTCCCTAGATCAGTGTCTATAAAGCATTTTAATGCTATAAATAATTTTAATTCTAAACTCACACTTTGATCCTTCAAGAATATTTTCCCTCCTTGCAGCAGTGGAGGGGTACAGCAGTAGCTGGGGAAGGTGTCCTTTGTACCGTGTGTTTTGCCTGCAGTACTTTAGCTGTCAATATTCAATGGATGAGATGTCCAGCCCCTAGTAACTTAGGGACAGCACAGTAACTTACCTCCACCCCTCTGACCCAAAAGAGTCTAGCCTTTTGAGAAAATTTGTTACTGGAATCACTGAAAAACATGGTACTTGCCTAGACCACCAGTGCAGCTTATCTCTTCACCAAGTTTCCAGAAGGCTGTACACAGCCAATTCCCTTTCACAACTGGCTCATTGGCACTGTCTGCATGTGGAATCTGACCTGGCAACAAAAGTCATGGTAGGTGTGCTGGCCACATGAGTTGTAACGTGCTTTCAGTCCCAGAATAAAAATCCATCTTAATGCAGTTTGGTGCATTGTCATGGCTGTACTAATTGGGAAGTTGCCATGTTGCTGGGTTTGCTCTGGAGTGACCTGCACAGAGCCCTGAGGACCCAGGCAGGATGCCCTTGGTATCAGCACTCTGGGCAAACACAAAATCCAGAATGTGGAGCCAGCCACTCACACTGAGATTCATCTGATCTGTCATATTTAGAGAGCTCTCCCAGCCTTCTCCTCATCATAATATCTTAGAGCCTTACTGTTGTCGTTACATTTGTGCACGATGCCAATGATGATTTCTATCCCTGACTCATGGAAAGAAAGATGAGATTCAGAGAGGCACTGGGCATGTTTCATATGTCCAAATTACACATGAAACAAAGAACAGTCGTAGTGTTGATTGGACTATCCTGTAATCAGGCAAGCTGTGTTAGCTGAAGTATGTGCTTGGATTAATTAGCAGCCCAGGGAACAATGAAAGTATTGCTTTGAAAATGGGTGTTAACATCTCTGTGTGTGGCTTTTAAGACTATTACCCTGCTTAAAACTTACAGAATGACATTCAGTCCTATTCCGCAATGTAGTATGAGAGCATAAATGACAGAAGTGACCCTGCTCTCCTCACATGAAAGGTGGATGGACAAGCAGGGGACTCTCAAGTTCCTGGCTAGCACTTTCACCACTGGGCATTCTTTCCATAAAGACTATTCATAGGGGTACTGTTCATGGTGACTTATAAGAGGGTTTTTCGTGGGGCTAATTACATCTCAGTCCTGCTGTGGATGCTTATTCCCCCAGGTTCCCTTATTTTGTGAAGGTTTCTTTCTTATACCCATTCTTTTCCCTCTCTCTTTTTGCTGTGAAACATTCTCTGGCATGATTCAGACTTTTTTTTGCCTTGCAGAGCATTCAAGATGCAAATTGCAGCTTGAACAGCTTGTTGGAGCATGATGCTCTAAACAGAATAATGGATTTGTTCCCTCAGTTGAAGGAGCAAGCAAGAATCAGCTAAAGGCCTCTGCCTAGGTGAACCCTGGTAGATGACATGGATATTTCTGTACTGTACTTTCAGCCCAACAGCTCCCTAAGGAAAGGGTGATTGTAATTATTTTTTGGAATTATCTTCACATTTATTATCTTGTGCCCACACATTGACTCTTTAGTTTTTAAGATTTCAGGCAATTAACTGCTTCTCTAGCAAAGCCTCATGATGAATATTCCCCCTTGATTTGTTTTTAATTAGAGTGTTCCTACATCAACACTGTACTCATACATCATTTAAAGAAAACATCAGCTTTCTTCCTACTGTCAGGTTGGCTGCACATGGGTTTAGTGTATACTTCATCTGTCCTTCTTCCTGTGAGGGTTTATTCTATATAGGACTGGCTCTGGCTTTCAAATACATGGCTGAATGGGGGACCATGGCCATTGCACTAAGCTGATGCTTATAATGAGGCAGATGTCACCTTCTTATTGTCTCTCATCCTCTATCAGTCTCAATTTCTAACATTTTTTTTTCACTGTCCATGTAGAAATCAAGAATCAGGGGGGGAGGAGTGAAGAACACTGGAGATGTATGTGCAGGAGAATAATATATAATCTGCACTGTACCATGCATGGTGCACCACAGAGCAACACCTATCAACACCCAAGTAAATGCTGAGCAAGCTAGCTGGGGTATAGAAATATACCTTTTCATGGTAGAATGGGCTTATTCCTTCTCCTCCAGAAGAATGTCAAACATCATTAGGCTTTTTATCAGGAAGATCTAGATCTCAGCAGAAAAGGAGACCCAACAGTAGAAAATAGTCTGTTTTCTGATGACTATGAAAACAGTCTGTTTCTCTGAAGCACTGGGTGGTTTTTGTAGTTTTTAATTAACTTAACAGGAGAATTGTGATAAAATCCTTGGTGCCATGCTCTGACCAACTGGAATTAGACTACTCTTACAAGCTCATTTCAAGATGCTCCCTTGTGTCAACACCACACTGCAGTCTGCTCTCTGTTATGGATAAGACCCTTGTTGACAAAAGGAGACAAAGGAAAATTCCAGCATGGGAATTCAGGTATGTCTTACATGGCTCATCCTTTTTACCCAGGGTGTTTGGCTCTGTGGAAGCATTTATATTTTGATATTTAGTTCTGCTCATCCTATACCACATTATTACCCTCTTGGTTTATTTGGTATGGTCTTCCAAAGCAACAGACTGAAGGATGATTCAATTTTTAATAGATCAAGAAGGACAGTAATACACATCAGCTCATTGCGCTTTCTTTCTTTTTGCTTGATCAAAAGGCTTAATTCATTGGTACATTGATGCTGTAAATTTTCAGCTCACAAAAGTGTAACAACAGCTCATTATCTTTCCAGGTATTCATGCAGCATGTTATGGAAATATGTTATTAACTTCATTGAATATGTAGCTAGAATTTGAGTGTTGTAGTACAAGTGAATGTATTTGACTTTGCAGAGTTTTTAAAATCTAACTCAAATAATCAGATCAATAGGCACAACAAATGGAGAACAAGTGCACACATACACTTTTTAAGTTAGCCGATTTCCTTCTATGTAAAGGTCACTTGCAGGGGGGGTGAAGTGAAGGTGGTAGGTGTATTTTTCTGAATTTTAATAAGGCTTTTGGTACTACCCTACACAACATCCTTTTGGGCAAGTTGCCAATCTGTGGGATAAATGGGTTCATGGTGTGCTGGGTGGTGAACTGGCTGAAGGGCAGAGCCTGGGGGGCAGTAGTGGATCAGGCTACATCTGGCTGGAGACCAACACCAGAAGTGTTCCTCAGGGTTCAGTCCTAGGGTCAGTGCTGTTCAATATATTTATCAGTGGTCTGGATGCAAGAGTTAAATGTACAATTAGCAGGTTTGCTAACAAAACCAAACTGGGAAGTGCTGTTCACTCTCTTCAGGGACAAGAGACTTGCAGAGGGATCTAGATAGCCTGGAGCATTGGACTGTGACTAACAGGATGACATTTAAGAAAATGAAATGCTGGATTCTGCACTTGGGATGGAGTAACACCAAGCATTAGTATAAATTAGGAGATTTCACTGTTGATGCTAATGCTTTTATGTTAATAATGTTTAGTCTTTTTAGTTTTTACTATGGTGTGGAGGGAAAGAAAATGAAATGGACATTTTGAAGGGCTTGACAGGAGCCTGGTCAAACTCATTCCATTGGGTTTGGGCAGAGCACAGAGACTGGATGGAGTGATGGCAATGACATCAGGGCTCATCTAGCCCTGAGCAAGGAGTGTTACCATGTGCTCAGTTTGCGCCAAGCAGGAGGTATTCCTCTATTGCTGAGGAATTCAGTCCATTTGTACCAGACAGGGCATCAGGGGGCTGGTTTGGTTAACCAGAGAAAAGTAATGACCTGAAGCCATGATATGCACTTCTTGCTGGTGATCCTGTGACTGAGCTGTATCTGTATGAAGTGGGTGCAGGGCACCAAAGCACTCTCAGTCACCATTTAAAATTAATGTCATGGACATCTATGTATTTACTGTGCCTGCCAAACAGCACTTAATTACTCGGAGCCCTTTTCCTCTTGTCTGTTTTGTTAAATAATGCAGCAAGGAATGGCAAATGATGGCTCAGGTTATTGGGCTGTGAGTGCAATGTTTGCTGTGCTGCTGTGTTAAGTGCAGAGTCTGTGATGCGTGTGCTGTAGTTCCCATCTGCAGCAAAGGCAGATGTCAGAGGCACTGGAAAGCAGGTAATGTTGAACCATTCAAAGAGCAAACTGCAGGTTTTGATGCTGAAAAGGTTCAGGTTTAACATTTCTAAGCAGTACAGAAGGCTGTTTACATCGGTCTTGTCTCATCTAATTCTCACTCTGAATTGTAATTAAATATATTGGAGTAGGTCACCTTTTCCAACCCAGTGTGGCACATTCAGCACATAAAATCCTTGGGGAAAAAATTCTTCTTGATGATGCTACAGTTTGGTATAACAACCACAAGTCTGTTACAATTCAGTAACTATTTCACTGCTGATCTTGAATTACTTTTATGGTCATAAGTCAGTTTCTAGAAGAGAAGTGGTGGCAGCTAGAGTTACTTATGCCCTTTGTTACTTGCCTCAGCCATACAGCTGTTGTTGAATAAGCCACAGACTCTCAGAAGTTCTCCTAGACCCCAAGGATGTCCCCTAGGACCCAGGGGAAGGCAGAAATATGTGACAAAAAAAGTGTTTTTTGTATAGATAAGAGTTTCTTCAAGGCCACCTCAAATTCTCCATCAATGTCAAATTCACTCTGAATACATAAAATGAAGATAAAAAAAGGAGGAATTATTATTACATCTTACTTTCCTGTAAGATCATGGTCCAAATTTATTCTAGCAGGATCTTCTTTTGCTTATGAATATATCCATTTCCAAGTCAAAGCTTGTTCACTTTAACAGGGGTCTGAGCCCAAGCCAGAATCTTAAGCAACTTCAGCCTCTAAAGCAGTTTGAGTAATATGTTTATATTAACTGAAGCAAAACCTTATAAGCAGCCTCACACAACCATGGAAAACTAGAATTTCAGTTCAAAGGCCACAGGTTGTGCCACAGGCCCATTTTCATTAGTTTGCTGAGAATTTATTTGCTTTTGTTCTTTTCTTGTCACTTTCTTAATCTGTGATCACACCTTCTCCTTCCACTTTCGCTTCATTGTAAGCTCATTCCTTCAGTTCTCATCTCTCTGTTTTCTTTGGTCAAAGGTTAAGAGGTCCAAACACAGATAAAAAAGAATTATATAGACATTATCAGTTCATTCTGCTTCAATTGGCAACTCCTCTGCTTTTCAGGGATGGTATTTGATATACTCTGCTGGCTTTTTCTTTTCAAAGTTATTTGGGGAGCTTTCTTCTAATCCTTTGCTGGTATTAAATTATCCTAGTCATTTCATCTCCTAAGATAGAGAAGCCTGCATTTATTTTAAGAAATTACATAATGGCATTTTCTTCAGGTGGTTTCATGTCTCTTTCACTATTTTCACTCTGGTTCTTGTCATTCCCCTCATTTTTCTCTGAGGTAGAGCCTCTGCACCCATATCTTCTGTGTACTTCATGATTTGGGATTATCTCTTTGAGATCAGGTTCTGCTGTGTGGTGATTTGTCTTGTTCAGGCAAGACTTCGAGAATTTAACCCTGGAGGTAAACTAAAACTCACATTCTACAAAAATGTAGCTGCGACTTTTTTTTTTTTTTTTTTTNTTTTTTTTTGCATACTGGGATTTATCCTATGAAAAGTCATTAATGCTAAGCTTAGCAAAACTTCTTTTACTCTTCTTAAATTATTTAGAGATAACCTAAGGCAAAGTGTATCATGATCTTCCTGAGGTTAAGTCAGATTTTTCAAGTAGGATTGAAGGGAATACACTGTTTCAGTTGGATGTGACCTACAGTGACCATCCAGTCCAATGGCCTGACCAACTCTGGGCTTTTATGTCTTAAGAAAGTATGTACAGAATGTGTGCTGCCTTGGCCATTCACGTGTATATTGGCACACTCTTTGGTTGGTTCCCTCTAACCTGAGTTCCAGTTTACCCAGTGTTCCTTGCAGAGACATACCAGCTGAGATCCTGAGAAGTATTTAGATGCATGACTCTTCCTTAAGGCTGAACTCCATTGATTTTGGCCAAGGTTCACAAGCTGATAAGACTGAAACCGATGCCATTCAGACATGGAGCTCAGAAAGACAAAGGCAGGCCTGTTGGTTCTGATCCACAGGCACCTGTTTTAGTTTTTAATTTTCAGCATGCAGGCAGCCCTGTGCCTTTTCTAAACTTCTCAAAGCAAAAGTCCAGATTACTATTCAGGGCATCAGCTGAATACATACCAGAACTCTGAATGTGGGAAATAAAGTAGCAGTCCCTGGTGTAACTACTCTATCTTGAAAAGTAAACCTAAGCACAAGCACTGTTTTATGTTTGATAATGTGTTATTAGCAGAACTCCTCCTGCCTACGGTTCACGCCAACAACTCTGGCACAAAGTGCCACTACTGGAGATGCGCATACACTCTGATTGCAAACAGTACTGTAGCCTTAAATACACAGGCCAGTATAGTAACCTGTTGCTAATGCAATAAACATGGACTTGAAATCAAGTTTTAAAACAGAAAAAATTCAGTGGCTGGGACTTAAGGGTCAAGCCTAAGTAAGTTTTTCAAAGAGCCCGCTGGTCTTCTGCCAGATCTTCTGGTTCACCCACAGACTGGTTTCCCTTCAGCTTTGTTGGCATCTCTCTGCTTAGGTAATGCCATGACTCTCTGCCAGGTTTATCTCATATTACAAAATCCTTAATACTGGGCTGGAAGAGGTTGAAAGGTCTCTCTTGGTATTACAGGAAAGAAGCCTTATTTTAACATGGCTACTGGTTTGCTATTCCTTTTTTTCATCAGTGCTGTGTCGTCGCTGCAGTTGGTATATTTATCATGAATTTCACTGTATTTGGTGTCCTGTAAAACAGGACCTAATATATAAAAGAAAGTGCTGATGTCCCAGCTCTTATTTTCAAGTGATTAAACAAGAATCTCAGCCTTCATTTAAGAAACACATTTCAAGGCTCAGTGTTGTTGAGAAGTAATTGAAAGTACTGTTTGAAACACTTGAAAATTATTGAAAGTTAAAAATACTGGAAGTGCTTACATGCTCTGCAAATTGAGAAATCAGAATATGTTTAAAAATAGACCTCACTCTTTTTATTTTTTAATAGAAGTCCCATGGTTTTTAAGCTAATCTTGAGATTTAGGAACAAGAGTAGTCAAGTCCTTCTCTTTGACTGTCTGTTTTCCACAACTACTTCTGCTGTTCTGTTATTCAAACGTCTGCTCAAGTCAAGTGGATCAAATAGAGGATGTGGGTTTGGTTTAGCACCTGCCTTTGCTGAGTTTCAGGTTAAAGGAGACGCACAAAGGGAGTCTGTTGCCTGTCGGTGTTTCACTTTCACAGCCAGGCCACATCACTTCACCTTTTTTATTTCCATTTAGAAAAGCTCAAAAGGTTCTCTCTGTTTCTTCAAGTTTGCTGCATTTCCCTTTGTGAATGCAAAGGTTTTCCTGCCCTAGTTTACCTAAAAAAAATTGCTGACAGTGTGCCACCTGCAGCCCTTGTGACATGTCTGGGACAATGCTCAGCATTTACAAAGGAATGTTTTTCACTCAGATGTTTGAATTCAATCCATACTGGTTTTATTTATTAAATAAATAAAATTTATTTCCTGATGTCTTATTTATTAAAGACTGAGGGTTTCTTTAAATGTTAGGCTTTGTGTTTACTCTCAAGTCAGGGATGCCTTTTACTCCATATAGTACAAGTACAGGTGTGGTGTTTCTGTGCCATGGAACACATGAGAATGAAGAAGCGCGCTGGGCTCCCCACGCTGGGTATCAGTGCTGGGCTGTGCTTGGTCTGACTGGGCACAACATTTCCCTGCAATGGCATCTGGTTTGGGCCAGAAGGAGTGAAAGGTGGCTCAGGTTTGCTAAGGAGTCCTAAGCAGGCTGAAAACCTCACTTCCCCAGAATGGCTTTAAGAAAGTTAAAGCAAACTTGATGAGGTTTTGAAGCTGTAAAACTTTTGTGAGACAAGCTCATAATCACCTCACTCTGTGCTAAGGAGTTTGGGCTGGAACCATATCAGCTTTGCAGCAGTGTTTTCCCATACAGAAGGGTTACCTCAACATTAGAAGTGGATACTGCAACTTAGATAAAAACTTAGATAAGGGCTAGGTTCAGTTCCTAGTTTTGCTAACTAGCTGTCCTAGGACTTCACAGAACCACCCTTTCTCTGCCTCTGTTCTGCTTTTGGGGTTTGGGTTTTTTTTGGTCCACATCCCATTTCTGCCTTCCCCCAAGATACATTCTGTTTCCCACCCACGCCTTTCCTCATCTGAGAATTACTTAACTTTCTGAAGAGGAGTCCTGTGAAATGTATCCTACACAGATGCACTGCTAGGGTGGAGCTCGGAATAGAGCATGGGTGGAAACAAGGGACTGGGACAGGGATGAGGGAGAAAAATGGCGTGAGCCAGCAGTGTGCCCAGGTGCCAAAAAGACCAATGACATTCTGATCTGTATAAAAAATAGTGTCAAACAGTACCAAGGAAGTGACTGTCCCTCAGTACTTGGCACTGGTGAAGTTATGCCTCAGATTCCGTGTCCAGTTCTGGACCTCTCATGGGAAGAAAGATGTTGAGATCCTGGAGTCAGTCCAGAGAAGTGCATGGAGCTGGTGAAGGGTCTGAAGC
>WBMY01012084.1:55068-82476 GCA_013397315.1 Donacobius atricapilla
CGCTGGGTATCAGTGCTGGGCTGTGCTTGGTCTGACTGGGCACAACATTTCCCTGCAATGGCATCTGGTTTGGGCCAGAAGGAGTGAAAGGTGGCTCAGGTTTGCTAAGGAGTCCTAAGCAGGCTGAAAACCTCACTTCCCCAGAATGGCTTTAGGAAAGTTAAAGCAAACTTGATGAGGTTTTGAAGCTGTAAAACTTTTGTGAGACAGGCTCATAATCACCTCACTCTGTGCTAAGGAATTTGGGCTGGAACCGTATCAGCTTTACAGCAGTGTTTTCCCATACAGAGAGGTTACCTCAACATTAGAAGTGGATACTGCAACTTAGATAAAAACTTAGATAAGGGCTAGGTTCAGTTCCTAGTTTTGCTAACTAGCTGTCCTAGGACTTCACAGAACTACCCTTTCTCTGCCTCTGTTCTGCTTTTGGGGTTTGGGTTTTTTTTGGTCCACATCCCATTTCTGCCTTCCCCCAAGATACATTCTGTTTCCCACCCACGCCTTTCCTCATCTGAGAATTACTTAACTTTCTGAAGAGGAGTCCTGTGAAATGTATCCTACACAGATGCACTGCTAGGGTGGAGCTCGGAATAGAGCATGGGTGGAAACAAGGGACTGGGACAGGGATGAGGGAGAAAAATGGCGTGAGCCAGCAGTGTGCCCAGGTGCCAAAAAGACCAATGACATTCTGATCTGTATAAAAAATAGTGTCAAACAGTACCAAGGAAGTGACTGTCCCTCAGTACTTGGCACTGGTGAAGTTATGCCTCAGATTCCGTGTCCAGTTCTGGACCTCTCATGGGAAGAAAGATGTTGAGATCCTGGAGTCAGTCCAGAGAAGTGCATGGAGCTGGTGAAGGGTCTGAAGCACAAGTCCTGTGAGGGGCAGCTGAGAGAATTGGAGTAGTTCAGCCTGGGAGAAGAGGAGGCACAAGGGTGACCTTATCACTCTACAACTACCAGAAAGGAGAGTGCAGCAAGGTGAGGGTCAGGTTCTTCCACACAGCCAGGGACAAGGATGAGAGGAAATGTCCCTGAGCTGTGCCAACGGAGGTTTAGGTTGGACATCAGCAAGACTTTTTTCACTGAATGAATGATTAGAAATTGAAATGGGCTGCCCAGTGAGATGGTGGAGGCATTGTCCCCAGACATGTTCACGAAACGACTGGACATGACATTTAGTGTTATGGTGTCATTCTCATGATGGCATTCCATCACACGTTGGAGTCAACAATCTTGGAGGTATTTTCAAACCTTAATGATTCTATGATATGGGACAATATGATGCTGCAGCTCCAGGGCAAGAGACCAGAGCTGCTCTTTTCTGTGGCTCTGTAAATTTAAACCAGCTTAAGATGATATTGTACTGTCCCCTCAGAGGCCTTCATAAGCCCATGGTGTGCACACAGAATGAAAAGCAGCCTAAGTAGTCAAGATAAAGTTGTGTGGGAGATAGGTTTCCATCTAGAGCAGGTGTTCTCAGTCATGATCCTCCTGTGCCTAATTTTAGGGCACAGCCTTTTCACTGATCCCCTGGCATGAGTGCCTTCTCTTCCGGTGCTCTACTCTTCGAGTTCCTCTGTCTTCTTTGCCTGTCTATCACTGTCAGTGAACAAGCTTCTCCAGCTTTCCTATGCCTATCAAATTCTCTTTCTCACTGTTACCTACATATCCCAGCAACTGGCTCTCACAGAACTGCCTGATCCACCTTCATGGTCTCTGGGAGCAAGAGGGTTTGTTTGTGTGCAAATTAATAAGCTGGTATAAGTAAAATCAATAAAGAACAAGGCTACAGCAAAGCAAAACCTATCATTCCTTTATTGGACAGGAGGGTATGCTTGTAAACATGCTAAAAATGCTTGGAATGTGGAAACTCACTGGCAGACACAACTGTTTCCTATGAAGCTTTGCAGCCTTAAATTGGCACATGGAGTCATCATGGCCCTTGAGCCAGCACCACCAAAGCCATGGCTAAGTTCACTATTGAATTCATCAACTAGGAAACTGAACCCTAAATTCTGGCTTGTTCAAGAGTGAAAATCCTATCTCAGATCTTTCTGAAACAGGTCAATATTCTTTCTTGTTGGACTGCAGCTCCACAAGTGCAATACAGTGTCGAAACATGGTCAGTTTACAGGCAATAGAATCTGCAACTCTGAGGCACTAAGGTCACTAACTTTTTTTGTCTATTCTAAGCCAAGAATGTATTACCAAGGGAAGATGGATGTCGTACAGGCACCCATAGTGGAAACCAAATGCCCCTGAAAATCAGACTCCTCAAGAATGTGATATCCATTTTTACTGGGAGTGCGTGGCCCAACCTACTCCTGGGTTTGCTCAGAGCAGAGTTCTTGATTAGTTTTGTCATCAGAGATTTCTAGGACAATATAAAAGAGACTCTCAGTAAAGCTGGGTTAGACTTCTGTTTTTATTGGTGGATCTACTCTCATTTTTATCAGATATTGATGTCTTCCTGTTTTAAATACCCAGAATTCTTGTGGTGGGCAGATCTTTATTACAGTGGAGTTATGCTGAGGGCTGTAACAGGTAATGGCAGATGCAGCCCATCCGACACCTTCCAATGATGTTTTCTGCACACTTCCAGCTCTGAGAAGCTGGTAGGAGTGACTGGATTGGTTCCAAGTACAAAACAGAAGACAGGAAAGTCTAGTGCATGTTGGGAAGTGTATAGTATGTTTCCACCTCATTCGGAGCAGCTGAGCTGGGAAGCCATTTATATGGAGCTGCTATGTGAAAGGAATTTGTACGTGTTTAGAATGGCTATATGTATATATAAGAAAGGTAACTGTGCATATGCCATAGATTTGTGTATCATAAACATGTATGTCATAAGCAAATTTAATTAGGGGATACAACTGTCAGTGCAGCTAGAAAGAAACCTCTGAATTCACTGTTGCAAGCATGTGGGCCGGCAATTTATGTATTAGCTCCAGAGGGAACGAATTATGTCTTCAGCAGACAGCTGATGAGTCTTGGTACATTTTTGTGAGCCTAATTAACCACCTCCTGTAATCACTAATCCTCATCCTACCCTGTTTGCCCCCAAGCTTTCCAAGTGGAGTACACTCAATCTTTTTAAACATTTTGAAATGGGCAGTCATAGTCTGTCATCCTGCAGACAATAAATTTCCACTGACGATCCCTGCATGAAAGAGAGACAAGAGAGAGGTATTAGTGAGCCAGAACCGCAGAAGATGCTATACAAGTAAGAGTAACTTTATACTAGATATTATGGCAACAAAAACACCTATCTGCTCTTAACTGACTTTCATCTGAGTGCTCTGTGTTTTTAAGAGCCAAAAGGACATTAAGTGTGTGTGATAGTTACAGTTCTCTCACAGTCCTTTACAAGATAAGAAAATCAGCTCTCTGAATAAGTAGGTCTCTGAATATCCCTCAGAAGACAATGAATCCTGATGGTGATCAGTTCTGAATTGACTTTTAATCAGTGACCAAGAGGAAAAGGATGATTCTGTCAAAAGTTATTGTCATGTCATACATATTGTTCAGTAATGTGTAAAAAGTGAAAAGTACTTGGATGATTTGCAACCTATGTCTAAGAGGAGACCTATCCATAGAGCAAATTTCACATTCTTTTTTGTTAGTTTGTTTTTGTTTTTCACTACTAGGTCTTCCAGTTAGTGTCCTTTAATAAAGATCTGAAGGAATCAATAATGAGAGAAATGAAATTCACTTCTCATCCTTGACCAAGTCGCCTGTGAGGAAGAGTAACGTTTATGAATGTAAGGAGAGTTTGTGCTCTTCCCAGTTTGTGAGTGGTATTCTCTCTCAAGAGAGCTATAGGAAACCTAACAATTGTTAGTATGAAGCCTGACTGGAGCAGTGAGATTCAACAGTGAAGGCCAGTGATTTAGTGTCCAATAGCCACAACACGCTACAAATTTAATTTCCTCCTTAGCTTGTTGTGCATTAAATTTTCCTTTGACAAGCAGCCATGAGTTCAGAGGATCAAATACTGTCCTGCTGTGAAGGGAATGTTGAATTTAGGCTGCTTGATACCAGCTAACTTGAATTTAGATGCAAACTGCAGTCCTTGCAAATGGCGGTTGTCATTTATACTAATAATGGGTAGTCCTCCAAGAGGTTTCTGAAGGCTTGAATTCTGTTAATCATGATGTCCAAAAGCTGAGGCATGGGATGGGTGATGCTGCTAGAGTTATTTTGTGGGAGCTCGCATTTAAAGACCAAACTGGTACCAAACTGCTACCTCTCGGGAATGTGCTGAGATCCCTGAGCTCAGATTTTGGTATTAACTGTGCTTACATGGTATCATTGGCTGCGTGACTCTGTCCTGGAATAAGACTAATTTGATTCTTAAGCCCTGTAGGTATACATTTTGTACCTACCCTGTAGGTATAAAGTGTTTCATTGCAGCTTTTAGTTTAAAAACTGAGGTTTTTAAATTGGAAATTTACTGAGCTACTAAGCCACAAGTTTATCCGGAGTGTCATTTGGAACCGGGTCTGTGTCATGCTCATCAGCAAGTATGATGTAGCAGTTATATAGGGCTTGGCTTTGGTTTTCTTTAGATCTTTCCTAGATGTTTTTAAAACGTAATTTCCTCATAAAACTGTTACCAAAGGTTAATGAAATTCAATATTCATTTTAAGTTTATTTTAGGAATCCCTTTTTTGGTCTATGTGCATGCTCTTCAAAGACAGTTATTATTCTTTCGGTCACTAAGTTACCAAGAGAGATAAAAAAATAAAGAGGACCCCTCTGTGGAAAACAGGATTATATTGGCCAAGGTTAAGGTCTGCTAAATTAGCACCCATTGTCAGAGAGACTTTCAACTCAAAATCTTGGGTCAAGTAGTTTTTCTAAAATAGGACATTGTGAAATTAAAAGTCAAGCTCTTTAAAAGAAATGTATTTTAGTCACCTGAATTAATAACATATTTTAAGATACTGGAATGGGATTATTTCTGAAGCTGTCATTTCAGATTGGGCTTGCAGCCACTAACATATATATACATGGTTGATGCATTTATGGCACATTACCTTTCTTTCCCCTGTTACTTTTGTTTGAACTCAAGCATATATGCCCAGCTTCTCAGGATGCAGGCAATTACTTTGTACTATTGCTACTGTGTGCTTAATTCTGTAGTTCTCAGCCTGTTTCAATTTGTAGATCTCTTGCAAGTTTACCAATGGGGATGCAGATGTCATCAGGAATTGCCTTATGAGGAATACTCTAGAATATATCTGAACTTGCCTTTGCAGATCCTTAACACCAGTTTGTAGGTGTCATTCCCTCCCAGTTGCTAAATTTATGTATTTTCCGTGGCTTCAGGAATCCATATTGAACTGTCACTTTTGCTTTCCAGCTGTCATGTGCTGTCAGATTTGATTTTTTGATGTATAGAGAAATTTCTTTTATCTCCAAATATTGTTGAATAATCTGCTTCCAATTCAGTTAAAAAATTCTGTGAATTCCTATTCATATTGAGTTTGACAAAATCGTCTTTCATCAGTCATATGAAATGTATTAGGGACCTTAAATACCCTATAATTTAGCTCAGCTGAGCTTGGTGGATGTCCAGCTTGTCTGGGTATTTCAAACATACTTCACTGTTGTGGTATCTGGTTGTCGGTTTATTTTCCAGTGATGATGTCTGAGCAGTTAAGAAATAACTGGCTATCCAGATCACCCAAATAAATGGAGCAGAGAACAGTTTTGTAAAAGAAATGAGCTTATGACAGTCTTCATGTGCTATTTTTATACTACATAGTGAAGGACAAGCTGTGGCTCTTACAAGAACACCTGGTAATTCCCACCTCCCTGTGCAAGATACTTGCTGCAGGTTGGGTTATGAATGTTCCAGTGGTGCTCTCTGGACTCAGGAGACTGATCCAACCAGATCACAGCCACATAACAACGCTCCACCAGAAAGCCATACCATCATCACTTGGCATGTTTCAGAGCTCAGGCTGAAGGTATTATGTTGTTGTTTTGTGGGTTTAATTCTGGAAGCTATTTTGCCAAGGGTTTGCAATGTGCATGTGTATGTGGGCAGTTTCAGTTGTTTACAACCTGCTTCACACAGCCCATGTCCTTCTTTGAAATTTGACTGTATCTGTCTGTCTAACAAAAGATACTGCCATCCCCTGCAAATGTTCCTTTATTTATGTCCAGGTCATCCTGTCTGCATCAGTGTCACTACCACACTCCAGAACGGGCTCCCAGAGATACTTCAGGCCTTTTCTAATTCTTTCCAGCTGCTTTTGTCTTGCTTTATAGACAGTTGTTTTCTCCTTTTGACCTATTTAAAATGAGACTGGAAAATGTAAATAGTAACCACTTCTGAAGTCTGTTCTCCACAAACTAGCAGTTAAAACCTTTGATGATCAACAATAACCCTTTCATTCATTCCTGATACACAGGCATGGAAACTCACAGAGAGTGATTACAGAAGTGTTGGTGGGAATAACGTAATTCTAAACTTTCTACATCCTTTTCCACAAGCATCACATGCTGTCTCAAATATCCTGTTATCAACAGTGGTTTCAGTGATGCAATGTCTTAGGGAGTAAGAAGGGAAGATATGAATTCTGACAGCTTATTAAAAAAGGCTAAAAATACCTACCTGATTGAAGTGATTGGGAAAACTTAAATTGAAGTCCCTTCAGAGGCTTTTTTTTGCCTCTTGTTAGCTCAAGAGCATTGTCCATCGTGAACTAAATAGTATGGATACAAGTTTAATGTGCTTGAAAATGAAGAGGAATTAAGAAATGTTCACACAGACAAGTGGAAATGTGCATGCTCCAGGCAGGCTGAGACTCAGAAGACCTTTTCCTGCTCCTATTCTCCTTTAAAAGCTGCAAAGAACCATTAAGGATGACAAATTTTGCTGACTTCTGTGATTCATACTTCTCAGGAGTGTTACAGCCTGAACCTGAATTCTAAACTGGGGTAGCAAGATTTTTTTTTTCACTTCATTCTCTTGGCAACACAAATTGTTTCTGGTTGTTCTGGAAGCTGAGGGCCAGAGAGTTCATTGGTGCAGGAAACTTTTCCAGTTTGCAATTCACAAAATATCTTCTCTGTAGTTTCAACCTGCTACTATTGCAGGTATGTATATGACTGCCACCAGAGCAGAGAGACAACAAAGGTGTGCTGGTGGCTTCTTCCTCTTCTGGTCACTGTGGTCCTGTGAGGACCTGTACTCCTGATGTACATTCCCATGTTGCTGCCTTTGCTCCTGACCAGTGGAAGCACTGCCACCCTGTTCTGAGGGCTCAGCAGTCAGAGACAGAAACCTGCTCAGAGGCATAGGCTACCTTGGCTGCTTTGTTTGCCAGGCTTGTCCTTGTGATTCCAGACTTTACCCTGGTCCACATCCGATGGAGTCTGGATTCCAGCTGCAGGAGAATGCACTGTTTGCAATATTTCCCCTACTCTGCCACAACCATGAGAAACAAGGATTAAGGATAGAACTGGGGAATATTTAAGATGAAAAGCCCAGAACAGGGCTGTCCCTTATGACCTTGTAATTTCTTTATCTAAAGGGATAAATAAATACCTTTGAGTCAAGTATCTGTGAAAGTTATTCTTCCATTTGTAGGAAGAATTTGCAGATACGACTTCCATTTGGTAATAAACAGGATAATGTATGTTAGCCAGGAAATTACAGTTATGCATCTGCAGCAGCCATAAAATGTGTTGCCACTTCTGGAAAAGCCTCCTTATTTTAGGTAACCTTTTGATTGAGGGATCCCTATTGTGAACTTTGGCAGGCTGAGAGCATTAGAGTGACAAAAGCATTTTGGCTGCTTTGAGTATTATTAGAGACAGCTTGAAATATTGATGTCTTTAAACTCCCACTTCTCTCCCCCTTCTCATGTAGCCTCTCTTGGCAGAGCAGTGCAGCACACCTTGCTGTCTGTGTTGTACATGATAACAAATGCTTTAATATACTGGACTGAGGTGCCTAAGAAAAGACAGCAAAAAAATAGCTCACGAAATTGATGTATTACAGGGCAGCTTGAAAGTATCAAGATCCCTCTCCCACGTTCAGGTTTCGGAGACTGCTTACACTCTTCTTAAACCTACTCTGTTAGGATCTCTGTAGCCCTAGGCAGACAACAGTGTGGGATTTATGTTAAATCCAAATTTTAAAACTTTGCAGTTCTGCATAGTAAAAAGGGAGAAAAATTCCTTTTTAATTGAATGGAAAAACTGTGAATCCATTTGCATGACTACAACTTCATTAACCGTAGGACTAGCAAATGCCAAGAAATGACCAGGACGGATCAAGAAAATGTAGTGAACTCATTTTCTGGAAAGGGATCAAGGTGCATGGCCCTCATTCCTGGAGTGGCTTGATCTGTAAGAATGCACTGAAATCGATTGGGCAGTTTAAAGTGTTCGCATTGCAGTTTGTATGGTCTTAACTTAGCATGCTGGCAGATTCCCTGCTCCTCCGCAAAGAAAAGTGGACCAAAAAAGGTCCTTCATTCCCTGAAGGCACAGGGTGTCTTTACTGAGCTCAATGAAATATGCTCCAACTAGGTGTAGGAGAGAAACTATACTGAAGACCTGCTGCGTTTTGTGAAGGTCAGTTTCAACCCAACCTACTACAATATGTATTTTTCACTGCTCAGGTGGACGGGGCACATGATCCCCGTTAGCATGCCCTGCTGCTGATACACCACTCTGGACAGTGACTCATACATACTGTGAACTTTGGTCCTCAGAATTACTAGTGTGATGCTGAGTACCACAGCAGACAGTATTAGCCATGCACTGCTGGGGGGAAATAGAAGAGACAGATGTTTTAAAATTTCTAATGAAACAGATGAAAAGCAAACCTGTGTACAGCAGAGAAAGTTGTGGTTGCCCCACGGATGTAATAGTCGTAAGTGTACATCATCATGTCCATATCTTCTCCATAGTGTCCTGGATATTCTGTTGTTAACCTTTACATTAAGGAAAAAGAAGAGAATATAATTTGCCATCTTACAGAAGAGTCCAGTTGAACAACTATAACTCAATTAGTAGATTTCTCCTGCTTCTTGCAAGTTCTTGTTTCTTAACAGCACCACAAAATACAGCCTTACTGCCTTTCTCTTCTACAGAACTAATTCAGGTAGCTATTTGAATAAAATTCAGCAACTTTAGAACAGTTTAGAGCAAACTGCAGTGTTGGGATATATGTATATATATATGCAGCTCTGGGATAAAAGAAATCTGAACAAGAAGATAAAGCCCATCTACTACTTATTGCTTTATAGCAGGGATTTGCTCCAGCCTCTAGTGAATCTCTTTGGTTTGTGGCTGTAGACTGCAGTAAATGCTGCCAAGTCAAACGACTCTAAGCATTTATCCATTTATGAATTATATTAAGTGAGTGTAATAATCTATTACTCTTTGTTGTTTCTTCTTTCTGCCTAATTTATAATGTAAAAATATGGGCCTGGACAATATTTGTGCAGTGTATTTTATCTGAGAACCTCAAAGTGCTTCTTCAATTATTAATCAAATTATGATTGCTGCTTCCCTGGGAAATAGGCAAGTAATACTGTAATTCATTTTAGAGCAGATTCAGGAAGGGGCTGGAGGCTTGACCAGTACTTTCTGTCAACATTACATTTGAAGTCTGAATGAAAACCTGGCACTCCTTGTATTACACCATTTTACATGGGAGTTGCTGCCGGAGTTGTCAGCTTCACTCTAAAATGGCAAAGAGAAGCATCAGGTTCCCTGTAAGGGAGACACTATCCGTGTGGACATAAACAGCCCAACTCCTTTTGAGACTAACAGGTGAGGGTTAGGATACCCTTACAGAAATCCTGACAACCTTTTCCTGACTTAATCCAGCCCAGCAGCAGTACTTGAATGATGCTTGAAGGTGATACAAGCACATTCCAGCCAGCACTTCTGCATGTTCACATTTTGTTAAATCAGTGAAGTTTAAGCACAGGCTTTAATATTTTCCTCAGTAGGAATATAGTTATTGGGATGGGTTTGAGTTTTTATGAGGGGCTTTGGGTGTATTTGGAACTCAAACCTGTTGGGGAACTCAGAAGTGGAAAGTTTACCTGAAAACTGAGGTACTCTGGGCTATTAGGCTGTTTTCCAGGTGATATTTAGCTTTTGAATATGAAAGATCATTCCGTTGGAAACTTCATTCCTAACAAATAATTTTTCCTTGACAAATGAAAAATGTGTCTGCATATGAAACTCAAGCATGACCTTATAAGAGTTCAACTTCCTTGAATATATCTTGTTCTCATGTCCTTTGGCCATGACAATCATCACACAGCTTCTGAGTTATAGTACAAGGACATCCATTCCAGAGTGTGTTTAGGAAGCAGAAGATCAGGCCTGGGCACAGTGTTTGTTGTCTTGAGTTCTGACCAAGGACACATGGATGTGCAAAGCCCTTGTGGTGCTCTGCCATTGGTAAGAAATAACAGCAGTATTTCACAGGTTATGCAGACAGATGTTGTAGACCAGGAGAAGGAGAGGAAACCATGAACACTTCCCAGTCAGCCAGAGGAGAGTCCCCATATTTAGTTTACTAATTTGGAGCCTGATAGCACATCTTTGGAAAATCCAGGGTCATAGAAGGTTTAAAAAATGAAGAACAGCTATGGGCCAGCATTTAATTTTGCATTTTTCCCATCAACTCCACGTTTTGACACTTTGTTTAGCTATTATTAGGAGAAACTGGTAAGACGTGTGTTTTTATATGTTCTACCAAATGTGTTTCATAACATCTGTCTGGCACTCAGCAAGGAAAATGTTCTGTAATCTTGACCAGGAATATGTGCTGGGCAGATGAGACTGTGCACAACCCAAGGTTAAAAAGCTGCTTTTTTTGCTCTACTCAGAAACAGAGCAGAGAGTCCATTCTTTGAACTTCTTTCATGGGACTCTCAGTTGAAAGGTACGTCTGATTACAAACTTCTGAATTGCTGTGGTCTCACAGACCTTTTGCCGAGGCATGCAGTGTTATTCTGAAGTGCAGTGGGAGTCTTCATTTACCTTCCTTCTCTTTTCTTTCTGACTGCTGTCATCTTTCCCTCCCTCTCTATTAACTTCTCCACATTACTATGCAGCCTCTTAAGGCTCCTCCGTTGAGAAATGTTCAAAAAGCAAATCTATGCAATTACCAAAAATAAATTATTTGGGGACTTGAGCTGCTATGAAGTATATCTTGTTTCATAGGCAAATGCCTACTGATGCCTTTTGTTCTGGAGAGAAAAATTATAAATAGTGCTATGACAGCAGTGTTCAAGTTCACAAGAGTCTGTGTGGTCTGTCTAATTCACTTCTTGATGATGGCTGTACTCATTTCTGAGACTGTTCACCTAAACCCCTGCATTTCAAGGTTGTCTGGCTTATGCTGTCTTTTAAAAGGAAATGCCATTGACTGTCCATGTAGCAGGGTTCTGTGGTGTGCCCCAGTCCTTTTCTATTATCTCTATTTTTTGAATTCAGAGGGTAATTTACTTAAAATGTGTCTGCACTTAGAAATGCCCTAGTGTTTAATGCATAGGGATAGTCAGCGTGTGGTTTTCTCATCATGAAAGGGAGAAAGGTCATTTAAGAAAGCCATTGAGGGTCTTCCCAAAGTGGTCTGTCTGACACGTGACAGTGGTCCCTCAGATTTTGTTGTAGCTTGGTCTGTACCCTTATTATCAAGTACTTAACTGAAAATGTTAGATGTTTTATTCACTAACAAATACTAAGTGCATATCAACTCGTGAATCGCCTACCACGGCCCTACAGACACATAATTTATTCACAAACATGGTAGCAATGGTAAGCCGCTGTGGCAATGTATGGTTTGTACCTGAGAGGAGTCATGAATTGAGTGTGAGACACTTTTTGCCCCAGTTAGTGAGGATTTGCCTGCCCATGGGCTGTTCATTTGGGAAAAGCCATCTACAGCAACCTTCACAGTGCCCTGTAGTAGCAAAGAGAATGAGCTAGGGGAGCAGCGAAGCCTGAGAATTGCCCAGAGCCCAAAGCTGCTGCTGCTGTTTGGGGTATTGTGTGACCAAGCCGAAGTGCTGTGGTGCCTGAGGGGGTAGGTGACAGGGAGCCCTAGGAAAGAGGCTAGAAAAGCATCTGTGAGAAGGCATGTCTTACAGCGATTGTGGCCTCCAGGCACTGAGTAATTTGGTGCCAAACAAACGCTGAGGGGCAGGAGCCAGCAGAGTGCATTTAGTGGAATTGTTTGTTAAACCCAGATACACACACTTAAGTTTGGGGAAGGACTTGTAAGGGAGAAAAGAATATTGTGAGACCTTCAAAAAGTGATAATCTTTTCAGTCTGCAAGATCTGTTTGCAAGAAAATACAGAAAGCAGGAACTCTGGTTCAGCTTTTCGAATCTACTTCTGGATAGTATCGGGTGTATGATGTTTGGGCACAAGAGACTTGAAGCACCAGTAGCACAGTTAAGAGAGGAGAAAGAAGGTAATTCTGTGTTAAAGATTGGGAAAGGAAATCTTGTGATAAGAGACACGTGTAAGTAGTTTGGCCTGTGTGTGAGACAGTAGGAAATGTTGGCAGAAAAAGGTATTTTCATAATGACATTTTTAGCTAGAATAGAGTTGATGTGGAATGGTTTATCTTTTCAGTGGTTTACATTGCTCCTACCATCCACATGTTTTTCTAATGTATTGCACTATAATCCTATAAATCTTGCTCGGGGTAGGATATGTATTGAAAAAAAGGCATTAAATCTTTACCAGAGTTACTGTTGTTTTTATTTTAATCTGAAAACAGCTGTGTTATTTATTTTCCATGGTGAAGAATTGCTATGGTGGATATTAATAGGAAACACAGCATTACTCATTTAGCACTGAGAATAATGTTTTGTACTAATCTACAGTGATCCATGGCACTTTTTAAACAATTGACTTCAGAAATAGTTATCATGAGTCTCTTATTTACCAAGATCAAGTCACACCAATGGCCTTAGTATGTACAGCCTGCTGATTAAAGGAATAAATGAGAACTGTGGGTATGCCTTACTTTCAGATACCAAGCAGACAAAAGAAATGAGACTTTTAAAATATGACAGATAGTCAGTGGTAGAACAGTTTCTGGTTCCAGTTGTAGAATATACTTATTCCCTGATAATAAATAAAAGGTTTTAGAATATCTTACACTGTTCACTTCTTGTGCAGCTACAGTGCTAACCAGATGAATGGCTTCTCTTTAACTTTCATTTCCCTCCTTGCTGCTGAACTCTTCCTCCAACAATCCCACAGCCAAAAGAAAGAGCTGTTCCATTTCAAGAGGAGAACATAAGCTTTGGCATTAACTTTCTGACATTTGAGGACAAGGAATATCCTGTGAATGGCCTTACTTTCAGATGTTGTTTACAAGTGCTTCAAGAGTATGTCTTTCCTAAAGAGAAATTTTTTTCAAAAGCCACAAGCCTGCAAGTTACATTTAATGAACATGGGAATTATATGCCTCTTTAATCAATTTCAACCCTTCCTCCAGCTGGAAGACAGAGGTCATCTGCTTTAAAAATGCATCCTATGCTGAAAAGCCAAGAAAGGTCTTAGTAAGATGTCTACAGAAATTTCAGCAATTGCTCTGAGCACAGATCCCAGACTGCCAGGCTGCCAGGGTACTGGAGGTCCTGGAGCTCCTCTAGAGATGAGAAGTTCTCTTATGTGGCCATGTCATGTGCTTTGTGATTGAGTTCAGGCTCCAGGCTCTGAGCACACAGATTCACACAGGCACATCTCTGCTCCTGTTCCCACTGTGTTGCACTGAAAGCCCCAAGCTCTCCTGGGGCTGAGGAGCCACGAGCCCGGCACAGCAGGAACACAGTTCTTCCAGGCCGGCACAAGCTCATGCAATGCAGGAGCAAGCGGCAGCAGAGACCTCAAGGCAGCTTGTGCCTGCTCCTCAAGAAAGATGTGTCCAAAATAACTTGGACAGATTTCCAATGTCAGATCGTATGTGCTTCTCCTAAAATGTCGCTGGAAGATGTCATGCAGATTGAACTGTAAGGTTGTATTTGATGGGTAATATAATTAAAAAAAAAAAAATCAAGCCCCACCCCCCCCCCAACAGTTAAATACCTTTTTAAAAATGGAAAAAGAGGGGAGGAGAATTGAGTTGTCCAGAACTGCATGTTTCCATGACATCTATTTTGAGTTCACTTCGTGGATTAGTATCTCTGCTACTAGTTGTCTCTGAGAAACCTGCATAGGATCACATCATTTTCAATATGTCTTGTGTGGCAGGTCGACTCAGGAAAGCAAATAAGTACTTTAAACCTCATAACTCTTGGAAAATGTAATTGTTGCCTGGACAGTGTCAGCATGACAGAAAGCAGCCACTGCTCCAGACAGACCTTCTGGCATTTAAACTGCGCGTTGTTTGGAGAAGGAAAACAGTCATAAACAGTCTGTGCAGACTTGGGGCTGCTCTGTGACATGTGTTTGCTTTTCAGAGTATGGAGTCAAGCTTTTATTTCCTGGCAAAGAGAAAAATCGGAGCTCTAATGGGACCACTTAGTGACACTGTCTCTGCATCTGTGATAGATTTGCTTCCTTTATGGTGCAAATCAGCACACAGTTTATTTTATCGTGGTAGCATTCCCTAGCCAGGTAAAAGAGAGCTTTTCTGCCTCCTGTGAGTAATGTTAATTATTTTCAGTATGTTAAAAATGTGCAGAATCCATGACAATTCTTGGCATGATGAACAAGGAAACTAAGTACTTGTAAAGAAATTTACAAAGCAAGCGCAAAACTATGAGACTGGAAAAGATTAGTAAATTTATTTTCAATATGAGCTTACTGCAGTGGTAAACTGGGAATTAATGGTGAGAAGATGAGCTGTAAAACAGATCTACTGGGTTCAAAACGTAAGGATATAAATGCTAACAAATAAAATCATTCTGCATGTGTTTGACTTCAGTCATTCTATTAAGCAAAGTGAAAGCAAAGTGTCGGTTTCAGCCAGCATGGTGGTGTTATAACAAAAAAAATACTAGCAGTTTTCAAAAAACACAGGGATATTCACGGTGTAAAAACCAGGGCAAATTCTAACAAATCAGTTGCATGGCTCATTCACATAAGAAAAACCTGTCTTTATTCATTACAGGGTCATCTCACTTCGGGAGGAATGTAGTCCTGAAGCAGAAGAGATAAGAGAAACCATACATAAGGATCAGCTGTTTTACTACTTTTATGTTTGCCAGAGAGGCCTGTATGGCTGAAAGAGGAAGGAATCAAATACCCAAGGTGAGAGCTAATTTGAAACAGAATTTTGTCACACCTCAATATTGTCAGTTTTCCTAAAAATGCATTTCTGCCCACATCTAGTTTCATACTTCAGGATACATTGCACATTAAAAGTCAAGGCTGCTGAGAAATTCTGCAGCATGGATTTTCGTTGAATATGTATTTTCCCCGTGTAATGTATGATCCGCAAAGTACCACCATCATTGCATACTTTCCTGGTATTACTTTTCCACATAGTCATACACTAATAGAAGCCTTTGCATGAAAATAAGCCTCTTCAACAGAAAATAGGAGTCAGCAGCATGCTGATTGCCATTTCTCCACAGTTACCTTATTTATGTTCCTGGAACAGAACAAATACTATCATAATTTGGGGCAGAAACTGCAATAAATAATGGTACACTATACACACACATTTTTGTTGTGTCTTACATGCATATACAATGTGAGGTCTTACTCATAGTAGCCCAAAACTACTTAGCAGTTTGTTTGGAAAACAATCTTTCTCTCAAATGCATCTTAACAAGTGCAAGATACAGACCAGGAGCATGATGTGTGCACAAGGTCTTGTGACAATAACTTGAAAATGCCAATGAAGTTAGGTTGTGAGTGAGATCTCTTGAGCTTAGGGGAAGGAAGTCTGGTTTCTGTACACTGAATTTTAACAATTCAGACAAGTCACATCTGTGACTTCAAAGCAAGGGGTTTCACACTACCCTGGTGGAGTTCATGTTTGTTATATGTTACCATAACAACCAGTACTTGCCCAGAGTACTGCCACAGCGTTTAGGCAGGGAAGGAGAGTAAACCAGAAAAGAAACCATTCCTAGCAGATGATAGAAAAGAGACCACTGTTTTGGAGGAGACACTTTATCTGCATGGCATGGGTCCTCCAGTAAAAAAGTCCTCCTATGTGGGACCCCAGGATAACTCTGGTGGAAAGGGACTTCAAAAAGTCTCTGCTACAGCCCTCTGCTCCAAACAGGGTCAACCACAAGGTCAGACCAGGCTTCTCAGCTTTTACTTGGTTCAGTCTTGAAAGCCTTCAAGGAGCCTCAAATCTGTCCTCATAGAAGAAGCAGTTTGCTTTACATCCCGCTGGACTGGCAGTCCTGCCCTCAAGCATGTCAGCTGCAGCCCCCAGTTTGGTGTCATATACAAACTTGGCCAGCATGTCCTCTGTTGCCTCCTCGAGGTCATTGATAGAGATACTAAGCTGGACAGGCACCCAGGCAGGACATCACCCTTTAACCACTGCCCTCTGAGCCTGTTAAACCATATTTTAACCCATCTAGTTGTCTGTCCCTCCAGACCCTAACATCCTAATTTGGATAACTGTATGTGGAAACAGCTTATACACATATGCCTTGCTAATTCTACAGGCAGACTGGTTTTTTTAATGAACCCATAATCACAAACTATGCACCAGAAGCTTTTCACAAGCCAGGTGACACAGCTTTCCACCACAGTTTTACAGCTCTCTCCTCTCAGAAGAATGCGAGTACATGGGATTTTTACCCTGCTTAGAGGGAGAAATGCTTCACCGGCTTTGAAGTGCTGCCTTTTCTGCATGGAACTGCAAGGGAACTACATAAGGCTTTCTTTCCTAAGCACAAAAAATGGAGAGTTGTCACTGTTGGAAATAGAAGGGCAGTAAAGGAGTCTATGTGTAGCTGAGATGAAAACTAAAGACTTCAGTAACCCCAAACATTTACATTAGGATTTGCCTTACTCTGAATGCCAATTTGTAAAGCAGAGACAAAGCTGTTCCCAGTTGTCAAGACAACATCTGAGAGAAGCAGAACTATCAACAATACCAAAAAAAAGTCAGATATTTCTGTTTTCACTCTGAAAATGTATGCAGTATTAGAGTACAAGAGATTGGAAGAACTGCTTAAAAGTCTGAGTGACTTTCCCTCAGAGGGAAGATCTTGGGCAGGTATGTAAATAAATGTAGGGAACATCCATAGGCAATGTCTGCTGGAAAGGATGCAGAGGAATGTTCAGAAGAATGTTCAAAGACTTTGTTACAGAGTTCCTGTAATTTAAAGGCACTAAAAATAATAATAAAAACATTTCTTTTCCTCCTGGCTGCAAGGAGACTGAAGGATGAAAAGCAAGGCAGTGCTGTTGTGTTTGGCCAATAGCCAGCCAGCCAAGTAAAACCAACAGGGACATAAACAGTTTGTATGCATCTCAATGGGAAGGTTCCTTCAAAGCTGAGGTCTGGAAAAAAAGATTCAAACACAGGTTTACTTTTTTCTTTTTACTTTTTTTCTCTCCCTACTTTTTTTTTTTTCCTTAAATGCAGGAGGGTTATCCTTTGTATTGTTGAAAATAGCTAAATTTAAGCTGAATGCAACATAAAATAATAATGGAGCATAAAATTATGAGTTTTCTTGAACAGAATGGACAGAAGCAATATGAGCTGCCTCTCTACAGTCTGCTCCTGTCTTCAGTTTTAATTTAGAGAAACCACACCTGTGGTGTGTTTTAGAGAAACTGGGAAGCTTGGGATGCATAGCTCATTTTTCCAGTCTCCATTAAGTCACCAGCACCAGCTGTGATAATCTGCTGAGACCTTTTTCTTTTGGGTTTGTGATCAGTAGCTGATTTTGACTTTGATATTTAAACAGTTTCGAGAGAGGAAGCATAGTTGTATGCACTACTAACATTTTTTCTGAGGTAAGTGGTCTAAGTTCACTCTTGTAAGGCATTGTGGCACAAATGTATTACATGGAAGTGCTGGTACGCCAATAAATGTGCTGGATTCATGGTGGGAAGATGTCATTCCACTTTGGAGACTTCTGTCATGGTTTCCAGCACAGCCAGGCTGATGCTGACCCGCAGACCTGTTCATTGAGGGCCAGATACTGCATTGTACTGTTCCATGTAACTGTGCCCTAATTCTCTTCCCTTGGCCTTGGATCCTTAAGAGTCCCGTAGCAGATTGGAAGTAACATGCTTATCTCCATAAAGCAGAGTTAACTCCTTTTCAGACAAGGTTTCTGACGGGTCAAGCAGCCCAAGACATTTATAGGGACTGTTGGGGGAAAGAGGCTCTCAGGTTTGGTGTCTGCTCGAACTCACCAGCAGGAGTACGGGCATCTCCGGCTATAGCGGCAGCAGTAGAATTGCCATTCCCGGTCCAGCACAGATGGAAAATACTGGCTCTGGAAACCAGCCACCAGCCCATTGTTTGAGCAGGTTTGATACCTAATAATGAGGGGAAAGAAGAGAACACA
The DNA here is from genome assembly GCA_013397315.1 of Donacobius atricapilla. Classification (NCBI taxonomy): domain Eukaryota; kingdom Metazoa; phylum Chordata; class Aves; order Passeriformes; family Mimidae; genus Donacobius; species Donacobius atricapilla. The sequence continues at coordinate 73,579 of WBMY01012084.1, forward strand.
CAAGGTAAACACGGTATTAGAATCCTTGATAGTTTCAAGCATTTCTCAAAACAGCATTAACATTTTTGATGCAGAGTGCAAGTTAAGGGTTTGACTTTGCACTGAGAAGCACTGTTTACACTTGCTGTGTATAAAGTAACTATTTTCTATAAGAAAGCAGCAGCAGTTAACCAATGTCTTAACATTTATGTTGCACTTAGAACTATTCAATGAGACTAAAATATTTAATCATTCTAGTATGCTAAACAGGAAAGAAGATTGTTCTGGTGTTGGTATTCTCATCTGTTTACAAATCATGAAACTGACTTCAAAATAGTCCACTAATATTTTTGTTTATGACTGTTGGTATTTGAGGATTTGGGCTTCATTGAACCAACTTTTTCAACTACTTCTCTACCACAAAAAAACCCCAAACAAACAAACAAACAAACAAAAAACCCAACAAAAACACAAAACAAAACAAAATAAACCCCACACACACACACAAAAAAAACCAATTAAAAATCCCTTGAGAAGCTATTTTATAAATGAAGTTCATTAACTTCTTTAATTGTTTTCCTTCACAACTGTGTCTCTAGGAAAAAGGGTTCTTTATTAAAGACATTTAAGATTATGATAACATCATTATTTGATAGCAATCACATAAGGAAAAACTACTATTCAGATGTTATGGAATTTTAAGACTCACATAAATTTTATGACTGGATTTGCAAAAGAAAAATCTGCTACTTCATGCTTTCTGTGTAATTCTATCATACATGTGAATCACTGCCTTCAGGCAGAATAGGCGTGGTCTCAAAGCATGCATGTCTCTGTTTGCGCACCCTACAACACCTTAACACTGATACCCAAAGTAACACAAGTGGTAATCAGTTTGAATAAGCAAGATGCTTCTCGGAGACTAAAGACAAGGAGTTCATGAAGACAGACAGGTCATTAGTTCAGCTATTGAGTCCTTGTTCTCCCAAGCACCCTCCTGGTTGTTTTCTTATCGTGAGAATTACAGGAATGCGGTTTCTTCCATCGGTTTTCCTTTTCTTTATTTTCCTTTCATCAAGGAAAACCTGCAGCAAACTTTCTCTGCGATTTCATAAAATCAACTGCAATGATATATCCGAAAGACACTTTCAGAACTAACTGTATGATTAACAAATACCAAAAATCTCCATTAGTTTCATTCAATGACCTCGTGATTAATTTTAACCTGAAGCTCCCAGAAGGGAAAACACATAATCTAGTGAAGTTTGGAAAGTCATTCACTTGTGCAAGAGGGTGTTAGTGCTTGCAAAGACAGCATGAGGCTGAAGTGTTTGCATGCAAAAGCTGAAAAACTGATCAATTATGACCAGCACAGTGATGAATTTCCCTGCAGCTTTCGGCGTCCACTTTTGAACCCAAGGCTCTCTTCTCTGTTTCTTTCCCTGCATTCTGTTGTTCAGACAACAGTATTTACATTTGTTTGTGTCTCTGCATCTCCCACGCTGATGGGGCCACACGTACTTGTTGTGCTTTGTGAGACTCTTTCAAGGACCTTCAGAGTTCAGTCATGATGGGGACTCCGAGTTGCCATGGTATCATACCAAGTGTGGCAGTCTGGCTTTCACTCAGAGGATCTCAGCAGGACTTTGATAGGGGGTTGTTCTGATTTTTGGCACATAGGCCATAGGAACATATGGCTAAGACTCTGTGTAAACATATTGGATAGCTGCAGATGATAGGTGTTATCCTGATGGAAGAATGGTTGATGTACGGCAATATGGGGATTGGTTGTACCTGTTGCAAGTTGAGCAACTGTGTAAAATAGCAACAAACTTTCCATCTCTCACCCTTCCGAGCCACCTGCATTTGCACTGCTCAAGTCCTCGTGCCCCTGGGAGATTCTTCTAGCTCTTTTAGGAGGATAGGTGCAATGTTGGGAGCACTTTGTTTCTCCATTTTCTTTGCATTTCCTCTCAGAAGCTCAACACTGACCTGCAATTTCCCATCCCCACCAGTCAGGATCTGATATTCCTCCTCATACTTGTCTTTGTGGGAGGTTCTTCCTTCTTTTCTCTTCCCATCTGCTCACACAGCCTGGGAAGTCCTGTCCTCTTTCCCACTGCCTTTGTCCTATAACAGCTTTTATTTTCTTGACACATTATTTTCTACTAATACAGTCCAGTTGTAGTGGAAACATACATTTTGAAAGAGATGCCACTTATGGACACCTCTCTATAGTGAATTGAGAAACAAACCTAGCTAGCATAACACTCATATGTTTACAGGCACTTTTATTTGGGTACCAGATTTTAGGATGGTGTGGTTATTTTTGATTCTGATTCTATCTTCTCATTATAAATTTCATTAAAAACATATAATTGGTGTTGCCTTAAAAATTAGTTTCTTAGATGGAAAGTATTCCTGGACATAAGATATGTTTTATAATTAAATTGCGGATTTGTTTTAACATAATTCAAAGTAAAATTTGAAATACACATTAAAGTCTATGTTCACTTCTCTCTCTTCTGTCTCAGACACAACATTCTGCAATCTGTTATTCAAGCTCGGTATTGGGTTTAGCAAAAGAAAGATAATAGTCATGTTGAAGTACTTTTCTTTAGCCTTGAGATAACGTAAGATTTTTTGCCTTAGTCTTTCTAGTTCGCAAGTAAAATCCAGATACTCCTTCAAAAATGAAGAGATGGTCTCAGAATTTGGAGTGCTTATTTATGAGCTCATGTAAAATATTTCATTTTTTCCCTTTCCCAGCTGGCCACTTTCCTACAAGCAGAAAGTAACTCTTCAAGGGAAAAAACAACCCCTCCCCACACACCTTTTCAGTCAGTTGCTCTATGCACAAATCTGAAAACAACCCTTAATATGTCAGAATTTTTTCCTTCTCTGTTGAATTCACTACTCTTATTGCAGCAAATCCTGAAGCAAGTAGGGTGAATAAAAACTAATGATTCAGGAACTTTGATTTATAGCCAAGTCAAAGCAATGCTTTTTTTCACAATATCCACTCTTTAGCACTTTTACTATAAAAGGTAGTTCAGTATTCAGAGTTAATGTGACTGGGTTCTCCCCATTCCTGAAATCCTGACATTGCTAAGAAGAGAGGAAAATGCCTCTTACAAGGTAAGTGCAGAAGAACGTGAGAAACTGGCTGGGACTGTGTGGGATTAAACTTGGCAGTGGGTGGGTTTTCTTTTTCTAGTTGGCTGAAGTTGCGAAGTGTGAAGAGTTGCCTTTTGGATCTGGTACTGGGAGAAGAGGAGGTGAGCTGGTTTGTAGGAGGTGGAGTGAGAAGACTGGTGGTGAGGATCAGGTGCTCTTGGACGAGAAGTTGCCCTTGCCTTGGGTACAGGTGTGGGAAATGACTGCAGTGTTCCACAGAAAGCCTTATTCTGAGAGGAGTTCTGTATAGTGACAGGGATGTGGTATCTGAGACTTTCCTGGCCTGCTGTGATTCCTGTGAAAAACCTCTCCTCTGCCAAATCTTCTTCTGAGCTGGTTAATGAGTGTTGTACAGCTGAGTTCTGTCACAGCAAGCAATCAAAGCATGCATCCATGTTACAGATTTAATTCAGGTCAAAACTGCTTTTGTTCTTCACTGGTGGGCTTTTATCTGAGACCAGACAAGAGCTGGTATGAAACAAACCCGCCCAAAATTCACATGTGAATTTTGGATCTGTGCATGACTTGTTTCACCTGTTAGATCCTCGTAAATTGTGCCGCATTATTTGTGAACATCAACAACAACCGTAGCAGCCTGCTACTTATGCCTGCATCTTAATTTTGCTCTTTGCTAAGCAAAGCGCCAGAGTTCTGTGCTCCATCTAATGCTGGTGCTGTGTGGTAAACTTCCCTCTGAGGCTCCCTGCCCTTCAGGTACATCAGCACCGTGTTATCCTGAGGGTGCGAACCCAAAGACAAAGCCTGTTCACTACAAATCTGCCCAGGGAAGCCCAAGTCAAGCTGCAGGAGGTGGTGCCGTTGGAGCCTACGCTGAATTCCTGCCGCACTGACTGGGATGGTGCTCCCTGAAGCTCTCTGGGAACACGCAGAGGCTGACTCACAGCTCAGTCGGCACTGGGTCATGCTACATTGAGGGTGATTTGTTCCTAATAACAGGGCAACCTGAGAGTGTCATTCCATGTCCCTGCAGAGGGGAGGCCCTATACTGCTCTCCTGAGTTATCTTTGTAGAGTCTCCTCCTTCTGTGTAATTGGATTAATTGCATGATGAGAACTAATTCAATGGTCAGTCTGTTACAGGTGAATGGGGAGACATAAGAGGCTGAGGGCAGGCTCAGGACACTCGCAACTCTGCACCCAGATAGAGGGGACAACTTTTATGTGTTTGATTAGGCCATGTCAGTCTCCAAAAGCCAATTCTATAAGGAGTCTTCCATATCTGTTATGGGGTGCTGAGACATGTTGTTATGACTTCCACATGCCAAAGGCAATCCCTGTAACACCTTCAGCAATATTTTCTTTCATTCAGGGGCCATTTATGACTACTTTTTTCTCCCTAGCCAAGGGAAGGCAAAGTCCTTTTCACCCTGGTGATTTCTTCTTGACAGTAGCTGATGAGGTCTCCTGAAAGGGAGATACAGAAAGATTCCTCTTCTGAGATGCTCCCACTGGACTCAGTCCATTGCAGCTGTGCTAAATGGACTTGTAGCACAAGTCCTTTAGCATAAACTTAGGACTCTGAAGAAAATTAACTTGTTTGTGTAGATAGTACAAATGGGAACATTTTCAAACAGCAGATGGATTGTTGGGTTTGGGTAATACAGCCTCAGACACAAAATTTGGGATTAGTAAGAGACTGGCAACAACAATAGTTCCTACTGATATACCAGGGTTTTCTGCCAAAGCCTGACCAGAAGGATCCTTTGCTCAGTAGTCTGTCTTTGCACCTAGTTTGTGGGCAAAAGAGAAAGAGAATGGAAGTGGGGAGGGAGAATCTAGATATCTTTTTTCCAAGCCCCATCTAAACACTTTCTCAGAAGTCTAAACAAAGAAAAGAGGCACTAAACATGGAGTAAATAGCTCTTGGCTGGAAATGCTTCTCCTTTTTGCTTTACAGCTAACTGGAAGTATATTGAGGATATGGCGTGGTTTCATCTGTATCATGTGATGTAAACCAAACTTATTTTCCTGGAGGGAAGAGTTGCTTGTCTCCACTTGCAAGCTTTTGTTCCTTTGTTTGTGTGAATCTTGTTTTTTGGTATGATAGTTTTCAGGCAAGAAAAATAGTTTTTCTTAAAACCTTTGTTCAGAGACTGGTCTGTAGAGACAACTCTGCGGTATTCAACAAAGCGGTGAAGAACAGTCTCACCCTCAATCACTCAGACCTTAGGTGGTAAAATATTTAAACAAGGTCAAAATTTCTCCAGTATAAATGGAGATAAGAATGTAAAATTTGTGCTCCCTGAAAAGACAGGATTCTTTGAGGAGTTGCAGCATAAAAATTAGTAGAAGGACTGCGGAATCAGGGCATGCTCTGGAGACTTTTCCCTATTCCAGACGTAAGTATTTCCAAATTATCCAGGAACTGGTTCTTGCTCCCGGTTGCTCTGTCTCTGTTGAATATCATCTTGGTCAGCAGATAGTTAACCTTACTCCGAAAGAGTAAGGTGTCAAAACAGATTCAACAAAGTCTTTGTACATGTACTTAACTTTAAACATATTGACATATTAATGAGGCTGAGAAGGCATTCCTGATCATCTGATCCAATCTATTGCCACAATTTCCCCTTTGAGTCCTGTGACAGGTTCACAGGCTTCTCATGTCCTTTCAGCAAAACATAATCATATAATGCACATAATCTCTTCAGAAGTGTATGGACATATATGATTTACTTCAGGGATGCATTTATACAGTGAAGCACCATAGTTAGATATATTCCAAAATGCTTCTAGGTAATTCTAGGTAGCGATCAGAAGGGATTGGTCCTCATGAGTCTGCTTGAGAAACAGATGGAGTGCCTAGAGAGCCATTTTTAGAGTACCTGTTCCCTCCATTGACCCTGGAAGGAGGCAAAGGTCATAAACTAAGCATTATTAGGCATTAGATGCCTAATGTGGATCCATGTCATTGTCCTCTTTCTGTTGAATAGGTTTTTCATATCCAAAAGATTCATATTTTATGGTTTGATTGTCTAAGTCTGTATAATCCATAGTGTTAGTGAAGGAGGTAAACTTACCAGGAAGCTCTGCCAGTGGTTCCTTCTTGCTCCCAACTCTCCTACCCCTATGGTTCCCCATCCATTTCTGTCATTTTGCTCCAGATACTGAAGGCCAAAGAAAATAATGAGTTGGAGACTCTTTCCTCTCTCTTTTATATTCCCTCTTCATTTTCTCTCTTAAGCTTTTCTTTATTTATTGTCTTTTTTAAAGAAACCTCTCTTGAGTTGATCTCTATTATGCAGCTGCACAGCAGTCAGGAATGGTAATTTGAAATATCACCACTTGAAATTTGAAATGCCATAAGCATAATTTATCAAAGGTTATTTTTTTGGTGTTTCTGCCAGACTAGATTTTCTGACTAGGGTTCTGGCTGAGAAACCAGAGGGAATTCAGAGAAGTGCTGTAGGTATGATCAGTGCTTGCCTAGGAGTGTTGGAATATAAAACCTCCAGAGGAGACCTAGAAGAATGGAGATGTGTTAAGCCTGAAAGCAAAAGCATGGGTGAAGGTGTGTGGGTGAGGGAAAGGCATAGCTGCTACCTATTCTTAAGTGAAAGAGACTTTACAAAAGGATGCCACAAGCTTATTCTCATTGCTCCGTGAAGTTAGGGCAAAGAATAAAAAACCTCAACTGAAGCAGAGTAACAGCCTTTGACACTGGCTCCGACAGCATACTCCTGAAAAAGCTGGCAGCCCACAGCCTGGACAGGTGGTGGAGTTCACTGTCCCTGGAAGTGTTTAAGGACAGACCAGATGTGGCACTCAGCTGACCTGGTGGTGTTCGGTCAGAGGTTGGACTCAATGATTTCAAGTCTTTTCTGACCTAAATGATTCTGCAAAATCTTAGCAAAAACTTGTCAGACTCGTAGTTACTGGTGGTACAAGATATATTGAATATCCCTGGATGTGGTGTGCAAGGTGAGACAAAACAGAGCTGAAGAAGGAATATTTTAGTCCATCCTACAAGGACGGGAAATGAACTAGCAAGTCCAGCAGAGTGCGGCATCAGCTGACATGAGAATGACATATCGCCCACCAACAGCTTGGTTTGTTGGGACATCAGGAGGGAAGAGAGCTGGCCAAACGAGCTCCTGGTACAGTTGATGACTCATATTTGTGGTCCCACTTGATTATTGAGTGAATCTTTTTAGAATTGGGGATGGCTTCAAATAGGACTGAGGTGGGTGTGGAAGAGAGAGAGAAAAGGGGCACCTGTGAGAAGCAAGAATGCAAGAGAGAAGGTAGGATTCTCAAAGGTCTCCCAGGATATATCCATGCAGTCACATTAATTTGAGGTTACACTGGCCAACACTTTCACTCCAGTCTGGGATGAGACTGCTGGGCTCTTGGGCAGCAGTATTGGCATGACCAGGGATGTGCTGGCATACTGCAAGCCTGTCCCCATGGAGCACTGTAGATACAACTGTACTCTGGTACAACTCTGTTGCCCTGATTTTTTCAGACTTTTCTTCTGTTTCACAGCATTATGTTTTGGGTTCTTTCTCACCCTCTGGTCTGTAAACATTGGCAAATGTTTATCATAACTTCAAGGTAGTTTACATTCCTGTTCTTAGAGATNGTTGATCTATGCAGAGTAGGCAGAGAGATGTAAGAATGTTGGACTGGAAATGTGAGCTAGTGAAGAAATACTAAAATAACTCCAAAAACTAGTAAAGGGACAGAAACAAAGAAAAGTAATTAAAGAGGGGTTGAAAAATAAATACATTTGGAGAAAATACAGAGTTTGCTATAGGAAAGAAGTAGGCAACAAATAGGACAAAATGAAAAGACTTTTTTAAGAGGTGAAGGAAACGAGATTCAGATAATACACTGTGGATATAGTCATGCTAAGCATACAGAGCACTGTGATGAATGGTTACATAGCAGAAGAAAATGTTCTGCATAGAATTATACAGTATCCTGTTTGTGAGAACTGAAATTGAGCAATTGCTGCCAAGGATTTTTAGAAAGAGAATAAAAAGTTTATTTTGAACAAAAGAAATATCTACTTCAAAATTATTATGCAATAAACAGAAATTGCATCAATGTATAAAAAATGAAGAAGTCATCCAGTATTATCACGATGTGTTCTTTCTGCCTCTTTTGCAGCTCTCCCCCTTTTTTTCAATTCTTATTCCAAAATTAAACATAGGGTCAATCGTTTTTTTCCCTTAGCAATTGCATCAGCCATAGGCATGTGTCACGTGGTAAATGAAAGAGTATGAATAATTCAGAACAAAATTTTAAATCATTTAAAAAGCAGAAAGTTCACATTTCATTGTTAACTTATTCCTATGAAACAAAATTCAAAAAATCACATTGCAATTTCTGGGACAAAACCATGTCAAGTATTTGAAAATACTCATTCCTGCCCGCATTTCATTCTGTCCGAAGAATATTTCAATCCCAGAGTTGTCCAAAACTCTGTTTCCCATTTCATTAAAATAAAATTAAAAAAAAAAANGTAGAGATACTGTATATTGGAGTTGGACTTTCAAATAAGGTAGAGTTTTAGTTCATGCCTTCTGATCAAAGTGTGAGTGTGTGTTTGTGTGTGTGTGACGAACATCCCTGGGGGTGGAAAACTTAAAACTGCAGAATCCAAGCAGGTACAGCTAGCTAGGATTTATGGAAATGGCCCAAGTAACTAGGGGCACAAGTTTACCTTTGCAAACAGATACGTGCTCCCTAATCCAGGAAGGAGGGAGGGAGGGAGGCAGGG
>WBMY01012084.1:82976-140790 GCA_013397315.1 Donacobius atricapilla
GTTTCCCATTTTCATAAAATAAAATTAAAAAAAAAAAAAATTAAATACTGGATATTCTGCCCAAATATGAAATACTATACATATTTCCAGGAATTATTGTGGCCACATAATGTGATCACCTTTGCCTCCAAGGTTGATGGAAGATGTAACATTTATTTAAACAAACTGAAGGTATTAGGAATTAACATGATCTGCTATCACCATGCAGATATATATGCCACCATCATCATAGGTTAGTGTGGATTTTTGGCTCCTGTAATAACAGCATAACTAGAAAACAACATTTGTCTATGCCTAAGCCAAAAACCTTAGCAACAAAAACATAAAGCAAAAGCCAGTGCAATACAGAGATTATTTTTTCTAGTGATAAGAGCATGACGATGGAGTGAGGAGTTTTGCAATTTTTTTTCCCAGTTTAGTCACTGATTCAGTGTGACTTTCCAAGAGGGACTTTATGCTCTCCTCACCGTAGGTGCTTGCCTCATTTTCCTAATCATTGAAACAATAGCAAGACCGAACCACTTCACAGGTGAGGTTGTGAGTGACCAAAGACATCGCATTTGTAAAGCCCACTGACACCCTCCAGCAAGAAATTGCTGCGGAGAAGACAAATATGATGCTGATCAGCAGCTCCCATGCATTGTGATTAATGAGTCTTAAGGCAGCGAAGCCTGCTGATTATCATGGCATTCATATGCATTTGCATTGCTCTGGCCACAGTGTTAGGACCCGCATTCCAGAGGGGCTGTCAGGGCTGTGCCCTCCAGGGATGGTTGGGGTTATCCTACCATTCGGATCCCGCCCTGTTGATCTCTTCCCACCAGCACTCTGTCGGCTCACCCAGGCTCTGGGATGCTGGCATGCAGGCATAGTTCCACAGTCTGTCAGAGCCTTCCTTCTTGCTGAAGACACTCCTGACGGCCACGATCACCTGCCCATGTGGGCACTGGAAGTTGAAACCTTGCCGGTACACATTGGCCCATTCATCGTTATCTCCATAATTATAGGGACCATAGTAATAGTCACCGTACTGGCCCCATGCCACAGTCACCAGAGGCAGGAACACACAGAGAAGGAAAATGTCCATCCTGAAGATGTTCCTGGCTTAGAAGTGCCCCTCTGGTTTGTTGGGCTGGCCCTTTTATATTGCCTCTAACATTTGGCTTCCAGATGTTATGTTTTCAGATCCAAGTGCAGTGTGTCATTGCTTAACAAACCTTCTCTGAGCTACAGAGACATCCAATTACTTTTAAGGTGGAATTCTGCAAGTACAGTAAGACTGCAGTCCCTAAGAGCAGGGTCTTCCCTCCACTGCAAGCCATCTGTGATCTTTTCCTGCAGAGCTACTGTACACACCAAGCTACATGTCATAGTACAACTGCCACAGACATCCCACTTTCAACCCTAGGACAGCAGTTAAGTTTGAAAAGGACTTTATTTGAAATTAAAACCCTGTTTGAAGTTGCCATTTTCCATCATTAGTAACATGCAATCAAATGTGATACTCTGTGTGTGTGTCACCATCCTCTTTTTCCTAAATGTGTGTGTCATGATTCTGCCAGTACCTAGAAAGAAGGGAATTGGGCAAGGTGAGAGAATTCAATGCTCCTGTTGAAAAAACTCCTTTAGAAATTTTGGGTTGGTTTGGTTGAGCCAAATGACTGAGACTCTGTCTTGGCATGGAAACAGCCCACCCTGAGAAGTAGGGCATTGGTTTCCTCCAAGCAGAACTGATTTTGCTGTGACTGTGTGTGAGCTCTGTGAATCTGTGAGCTCAGCAGATGTTTTAATTTGAGGATAAAGCACATAAGCAAGGTACAATGAGAAAAGCTTCATGTGTGCCCAGAGTCTACTGAATTCTTAGAGCAAGGGCCTTGAAGCTACCTCGATTGAGCTAGGAACATGAGGCTGCTGCTGAGGACCTGCTGTGTTGCAAATTCAAAACCTTACTTGCCACTTGGAAAGTCTTTATATGCAACATCCTTAGGCAATTCCTTTATCAGGAACCCACTCTTTTCAGGAAAGTCTGGAATGGTGTGCTTAACTTAACTGTGTACTTGACCCAAAGAAAACTCTGGGAGTTCAGCATATTTTAATAAGACAGTCCAAATTCAATCTAACATAATATACATATGCCTGTGTTGCCTCTGCTGTGTTACTAATAAAATGTGTGACCCTTGGAGCAGCTCCAGATTCAGTGAAATCCAGAGACTTTTTCTTGCTGCAAGCTTCTTCTCAAATCTTTTTACTGCCTCTCTTCCACATTTGGACCATGCACAGAAAAAAGGAAAAGAAAAAAGAAAAAAAAAAGTTAATGAACTTTTATTCTCTTGCTGGTACTGACAGCAAGACCTGTGATGGTAACTGGACTTGTTCCTCTCTAGGGATCTCCAAGCCCATCCTGCCTGGTCACTTTTTTGCAGGAGCATAAGCATCCTAGCAGGCAGGTGTATTTACTAGCAAACCTCAGATCTCAAAACTGCCTCCAGCCTCCTCAGCCAGATGCTTTTGTGCCTTTAGCTAATAGCTTTTCTTGTAGCAGAGCCTTGTTGAACAAAACTCTTAAGTGGGGTTGGCTCTTTTCCAGAACAGTGCAGCAACATCTCAGTTGTCTGTGCTCACAGCAGGGGCAGATCCACATGCACCAGGCAGGTGAGAGCTGCTGGTGTGTCTTGACGCCTCACCTCCAGCTGCAGTAGCCTGGGGAAGGGGACTATGGAGACATCAGAGGAGAGCCCTTTCCTCCTCTAGATCCTAGGTAACTGTGGGGACCACAGGTACCCGATGTCTAAGGAGGGTGGAAATTTAAGATTAAAAATCCCCATAGTTATCTGATGAGCACCAGAGTGCCTGAGCTGCACAATCTCACACAAGTTTTTCAGCTAACTCAATAGTATATTTTTTTTCCCTCTTACTTCCTTAAATGCACAGTCACATCAGGGAGTACTGCACACTGCTGTATATGCCTAAGAGGCATTCTGGAAGGAGTTTTAGCAGGAAGAACCACATTATCATATACATATGATCTTCACCTCACATAACCCTTTAAAACTGCCATTTCTTGTAACAAGGTCCTTACATAACCCACAATATTACAGACAAGAGGGAAGGAGAAGATGGAAGGAAGGCTCTGTGGAGAGTGGGCAGTCTTTTGCCTACCTTTGACATGCATGTGAATCTTTGAGATGTCTGTTTTCACTTCTTCTATACAGTCTACCCTGCTTGATCCCAGTTAGTGGATAGATTGGCAGTTCCAGCCTGCACTGTGGTCAAGAAGTGGCTTGGTTGCTGTGCAGGGAAGACAGTGAACACACCAGATGTGGAACAACAATTCCCTGTAGCAGCTGTGGCAGTTTAAACATGTCCTGGCCAGCCTTATTCTGTTCTGGCCACTGTATCAAGCACAACAGTTCAAAAGCTAGTGGCTAGGAGAGCTGCAAGCTAATCTGCACCTTGGTGTCTTTGGTTGTCTTCTGCTACAGTTTGCTCTGCAAGAAAACCCTGATATTTAAAAATCAGTCCCTCTCTGAAATTACCTACCCTTTAATTTGACTTTTAAAACGTCAGCTGCATGCCTTGCATATCCAATCTTTGGAAAAGCAGAAAGTGTCAGTGAAGTAGTGAATATGAGATGCTAAGATCAATCTTTTATTATCAATTCCTTGCTGTGGAATCTACATTGTATGGTAATTTTTTTCCTCATCAGCTCTTACAAATGCTGCTTTTAATCCACACAAAAAATTTCTGTTCTGCCCAGTGGTGACAGACAAAAGTGGTTATTCTTGATACCCTGCCTCCCTGGCCTAACTTTGGATTTAGTTCAACTTTTTGCAAAATTTGGACTAAAGAGGAACGTTTTTTTCAACTTGAGTTATTCTGTGTTTCTCTCCTGCTGAAGGTACTAGATGCACCATTACTTTGTGATGCAGTGCTTTGGTGCCATTAGAAGAAATGCTGCAGTATTCTCTTGCCATGCCATGATAGAGGCATGAAATGCAGAATGAATTTCAGAGCTTTGAACTAAAATCACAGATGCAGAAGTATTATTTAAATGAATAACAGTAGCCAACCCAAGCTCTATACTAAAATAGGAGAAAGAATGGTAAAGCTTTATTTATAATTTGGCAAACACAAAGATGCTAGAGCTGCAATGAGAAAAGTGGGAGTTCAGACTTGGTCAGTGATAGGTACAGCTAGATCTGTGTCTACAAAACTGAGTTGCATGAAAGTAGTGTCATGTGGTTTTATTGGAGTACCTGTGGTGCTTAAGTTCCTGTATCTGTGAAGGACTGGCTCATGGACAGCCAGTTTTTACCCCACTTTAAGGGCAGAGGGACCATATGAGGGTGTTACCTCATAGCACTTCACCATTTAGATGTGTAGGAGGGATTCCATCTCATGTTACTCAGGACTATGGCCAGAAGGGAAGCTTGCATTTTGGGCTGGTGAAGGAGGCTGAGTGTGTAATACTGAGCCCTGAAATCCTCTGTACACAAAACAGGTATGGCAGAAGCAATACCACTAGCAGCAGCAATGTAAGTCTGCATCCAAGCTAATGAACTGCATCGTGGCATTTCACTGTGAGAAGAAAGTGTTTTTCATGACAGCTCATAGCATCACTCAGGTCACACACTGTGAACATATTTTCCATATTTCATTGCACACTGTCTCAGTGTGATGATGGCAGTTCTGAGAAAGCACAGTGGCTTGGATGAGTCAGGGAAGCTGCATGATCTGGGAGCTATAAATTGAATTCAATTACAGATTATTTTTCCTGTCACCTTTGCAGCATGGCTTTTATACATATATGTTCAAAAACATAATGAAGGCACCCCAAATCCTCAAACTTTTAAATGCAGGATCTATATCTGTATCTATATCTATATCATCTATATCTATACCTGTAAGTTTCCTGCATTGTCAGTTATCATAAAAGTTTGAGGATTTGGGGTGCTTCTATTATGTTTTTAAATGAGATTACAGAGGCCTTGTTATTGTAGAGGACAAAGCTGCTGAAAGACTGCTTCATAAGGGGTAAAGACACATCCTAGTCAACTTTTTAGCTCAGAGATAATATCTTCTTTCAGAATAATGTATATGGTGAAGACTGGAGTTCATTTGTCAAGTTCTCCTGCTACTAATGATATTTTGTGTAGCTCCATTCACTTGATGCTCAAAGTATTTTGATTAAGCCTTCTGAACCACCTTTTTGAAAAACAGGAAAGGTTAAAACCCTCTCCACAATGGGTCCAGTGGTCTGTCCAATGTCCACCAGTACTTCCATGCTAGAAAGAGATTTTAGACTTCAGCATCTAGACTGGAGTTTAAAATCCTACTCCAGCCCTGGGAAAGCACACATTTTCCCAACCTTATTTCCTGCTACTTCCCTACAGAAATGCTACTTTGTGTAGCTCTTCTCATGTAAAAGGGAAGCTACTACTTAAGATACTGTGATACTGGAGGATATTGCAGAGCTGTTTTCTCCTTGGAAGTAGCTGTAGAAAATTCTGATATGATACCACCTGGAATATTGTTGTGGAGAAAAAATGTGCTCACTGCAGTGCTATTTTTCCAAGTTAACATAAGCCTTTGAATTACTTTTGTAATAGCTTCCTTCCTGCATGTGCATTATTAAATTATGGATTAAGTAAAAGCAAACAGGAAAAGCAAAACTTAAGTCACAAAGTCCCTGAGGAAAAAGTAAGAAACCTGCACTGAAACATTAGTAAAGAAAAAACTGGAACAACTTTTCTTGGTTTGGGAAACGATCTAGATGCCATGATAACTCTTTTCCTTCTGTGAGTCTGAGATCTATTATTTTGAAAACACAGTTTTCAGATAATCAGCAAACAAATGCTTCATAAATTAATCATCATTGCTAGATCAGATAACCCCAAAAAACTGCTCAAAAGCAACAGTCACAAACCTTTGTGACAAACTTTCCCCATCTCACATAAAGCTTTGAGTAGAGAAAATTTGGATACTGGAAAAGAGCTGAGCTGTGCAAGGGGAGGCACTCTTATCAATAACACAGTTTGTACAAATGGTTAGCCAGAATATTCTGGTATTAAATAACCCAAGAACTAATTGCCATCATTACAGACTTCCACAGGTCTCTCCACAAAAGTAATTTCAAATAGGTTGATTAAAGGATATTTAACCAGTTCTGATACAGCCATTCTTCAAATATGGACATGAGGAACTTGGTAACTTGACTATTACGTACATATTGTAAGAAGTCATGCACAATTTATGAACAGAAATTGATGGGTTTTTCATTGTTATTTTTCAGGCCCACTAAAATTGAGCAACCTTGCCTATGGTTTAATCCTAATCAAATTCAGGCTTTCATCGGAGCAGAAGTATAACTGCTCCTCCCCAGCCTGCTCCACATACTGTGAAAGTTGCCCTGTTGTAGTAACTCTTACCATTTGTGTTAAAAAATTCAGTCCCTGAAGCTGTGATTACAACGACCCTTCCAGGATCCTTACAGTAAGGAAAAGCCAAATTGAAAAGTGTTTACCATTACAGTTTCACATCTCAGGACAGGGCATGGTACTTTTCCAATCACATGTGTTGTTTTGATTTTTCAGCCTTCTGCTGTGCTTCACAGTTTTTAGATATTTTCATAGTTCTTAGTTTTCTTACACATGGGTGTTAAAAATAGAAGCAATGTTTTTGTTAAGATGAAGTTAGTTTACATTCCGCCTCTTGGAGGAATGGGCAGCTGATGGACAGTTGTCTTGACCAATGGGATGGGAGAGGTGTCAGCCTTCTCCTCCAATCCCTGGTCTGTGTGGAAATACTATAAAAATGGAGTCAGATGTTGTAATTAATAATTCATCTTTTTCACCAGACAGTGTGTATGTGTGTGTGATTGTGTGTCCAACAGCAACACACAAGTTACTGCTAAAAGTGAGGTGTTTTTCCCTGGTACTTTTTGCTAACAAAGCCTGTTCTTATTGCTGTTGTTGCTGTTACTGTTATCTCTTTTAGCATATAAGCTTGAAATCCATACCAAATCTTTTGTTCCAGTCCCATATTAGGCCCAGACAGTCAGGCTAGTGTCTGAAGGTGAAGTTGCCAAAAGAAACTTTAAAAACCTTGAGGATACAGGAAATTCAGGGAGCATTGATTCAGGAGCAAGCCAGATGCTTCAAGCTGAGTCAATGCTGAACCTCCTCACAGATTTGCAGGCAGCGTTTTGCCACGACCTTTTTATAAGTCAAGCTGAGTAACTTAATCCACTTTTCATCACTCATCCTTTTTGCACATGCACATGTGTGTGTGTGTGGGGCTTTAATATTAAAAATTATATTAAATAATAATACAATAGTTATATTTAGTCTTTGAGCTAAATTCAAACTTGGCTATCTCTATGCTTTTGTTGGTTCCCACCTAATAGAGCTGGAGACCTTTCTTGGAAGAGCAGTCATCACCAGATCAGCAGAGACAGAGATGTTCTACAACTTTATGACTCCTCCAGAAAGAGACTTTTTCTCCAGTGGTCTCATTAGACATTTGAGTACAATTGCTACTAAACTTAATACATAAGGAATTTTGTATATGATAAATTACCCATTCCATCTTTCACCTTGTTTTAAGTTTAGCCTCAAAATGTATAGCTTCAGCTGATTCTTGAAGCATTGAGAAAGCCTGTTGAGATAAAACAGGTAGGAAAAATGTTACATTTAGAAGTAGAACTTTCAAAAAGCAATCAAAGTATTATTGAGGTACTCTTCATAATCTGAGAAGAGATACAACAGATGCCCCATCCCCATTTCTTAAATTTTGAAAGTCCAAGGCAAAGTTTGTTTCCATGTAAGGCTTGGTAACTTTTATTTCCATTTAATCCATGGGAAACCTCTTAGAAACAGCCACAGCAGACAGATTTTCAAAAATCCATGGACCACTGACCTGGGGCTTAATATGGGCTATATTTTCCAGGGGTGTGGTTGTAGGTGTCCGACTGAGCAGTGTTAAGAGATCAGCCAGCTGTGATTCTTGTTGTGGAAACCATCTGTTTTGGATGGGGAGTGGGTTTCACCTTCAGAGAATTTTGATATCATTAGAAAGGTCTCACATGGCTTTCTCCATCACAGTCTGTGACCAACAGTTCATAGCATCACTGTGAAAAGCTGGAGGGGAAAATCTGAACCAATCACTCATAATGACTCTGCACAGACCCATGGGATAAGTCTGAGGTCAGGGCGGAACTGATCTTTCATGTGAGATTGGCAGTAGCTGTAATTCACTTGCTGGTCATGGGAATGGGCTGAACCAAAGCCAGTTTTTTTCTGAGCTAGATAAGAGGGAAAAGAGATGACAGTGTGACTTAGAAGTATCTTGGTTTTACATGCAAAGGACCCTAACTCTGCATGACCTTTCAGGCCCATGCAAAATGAATGCTGAGTAGGAACACTCAGAGCTCATGGTGTTTTATTCCAGCTTTGTGCTTTCTTTGTGTCAAAATAAAAAATCTTAAGAGTTCATTATGATTTTGCTTTAACAGTCACTAAATTCAGGTGCTGTCTGGCAGCCCATGTTATGTGGGAAATGAAATCAGATTCTTACTTGGTCCCTTTTGGCTCTGTGCTTTGTGAATTTTGATAGCTGGAGTGACACTGAAACCCAGATCCTGGTGCCCTTCAGCCATTTTGCATTCTAGTCATGAGAATGATTTCTCTTTACTGTTTTGCTTTTGAGATGCTGCAGCTGGTGGGGGGAAGAAGTGGGGAGAGAGGAAGAGAAGATCTGGGGAAGGGGCTTCTGCACCCTGCTGCTATAATTCATTGTGATCTGACCTTCTGGATTTTCAGCCCTGCTCAGCCATCCATCATTCCTCATGTGACTGTCACCTCACATTATTGTAATTAGCAAGTACCAGCCCCAGAGGTTTGACAGTGGAAGAGAAAAAGTCCAAGAAGCTCTCTGTCAATTTAAAATTAACCCTGTCATTACAGGACACATTGTCCTGCTCCAGAAGTAGCTCCTTGGCATTTGCACTGAGATAATAGCAGAGTTCTGCGGTGTTATCCGGTTCCTTGACTCTGCCTTGTTGTCCGTGTGTCCTCCCAGCTCCCAGGCTGCTTCACCCTTCTCCCCCCCTACTCACCACCCCTCTTTGCTGCCTATGAGAACTGGAGCTGCTAATGAGGGTGCTCGAGCCGGCAGTCCCGGAGTCTGTGGGTGGATGATAAATTCGGTTTTCTGCGGTTGTGCCAACTGAGGGCTGTCTGCTCAGACTCAGAAAAGACCCTGATGTTCTGTATCTGTTCTTCCCCTCCTTCTGGGACTTATCGCCCGGTGCCAGCACTGCAGAGCAGAGAGCCACTGAGGTCCCTGCCTGTTTGTGTGGCCATTGGTCCGTGCTGCTGTCTGAGACACCCTGTCTTTGTTGCTGTGGATGTCTCAGCCACGTGGACAAAAGCTAGGTCAGATCTGCCTTCTCACACTACAAGTTCCTCACCTATGCTTATAAACTTTCTCCAAGTGTGATTGGCAGCTGCTGTTGCCTAGTCCCTCTTTACATAGCATTTACAGATCTTGCTTCATTGTCTTTTAAGCAAGGAGTGGCTGGAGGTCATCCTTGTTGATACTTTGTTCAGCAAATTAGTTGCAACTCCTGCTCTGCTGCTGTACAGAGGTGACATCACTGACAGCTCAGTGGAAGGTTGCCTTCCCCTGGGAAATAGCTGGCGTTGCAGAGAGAAAACTGAGATATGGAGAGTGGGACAATACCTGACACCCAGACTCTGTGGCCATTCTATCTGTTCAAACAAACAGAACACAGGTAATGAACGTGCTGATAGTCCTGCAGTTCAGCTGGGTGATGAACTATTTCAGCGAGTGTGACAGGCAGGTTTGACACGGCCCTAGCTCAGATACCGTTCTGATAAAGTATGCATTTAACCAAAAATGTATTTGCTTAACCCATTCTGCACCATTCTGTCAAGGCACAGCTTTTTTTACTCTGACATTCACAAAAGCTGGTCCCCCTAGTCCTTAAGAATAAGGTGATGCCCTTTTTCTTGCAGTAGTTCTGATCCATGGTATGCTTTTCTCCATCCCCTTGTTCTTGGAAGCAGTTACAAGGATGACAATTGCTACTCTTAATTATCTACTCTTAATTTTACCTCTCTGGGAGGCTGGGCTAGGACAGCTCCTGCTTATCACCACAAGAAGCATAACTGAGAGCACCTGAAACATGATTTTTCTATCTAGTCTTTACATGCTTGAGCCATGAAGTTTCTGAGCCTGCTCTCAACCTTCAAACATATTTGCCTTTGCACCACACAGTTTACTGAGCCTTATGCCAACCCACATGGCATGCCAACCCACATGTTTGTATGAGCACTCTTGTATTTTGTTGGTGTGCCTGACACCACACAAGATGCCAGAGGTAACTGTGCTCACCAAGAAGCAGGAAAGTGCCGACATAGCTATGACTGCCTTATGCTTTTCTAGTCTCATCAAATTCCCATGGTTTGTCAACTACATCTGCAGAATAATGTATCCTTTTCTTTCTGCTACATTCTAGGTTATTTTATTTCATTGAGAGCTCAGAAAACTTTATTAGGGCAAACGTGCTCCCTGTGTCTCTTCTCAGCTTCAGCACATTTACAACCACTGCTCATCATGAGAAAAGGTTGTATGGAAGAGTAGCGTTGAGAGTGCCTAACCTTGGTGTTATTGTGTGGTTTATATGCATAAATGAAGAGAAAATACTTGCCGGTAAATGGAAAGATAGACATGGAAAGAACAAAAAAGAATCAGCAGAACTCTAAAAAATCTCTGGAGGCGAAGATGTATTGTTTGGGTTATTCATAAGGTGAGGCATGACAGCCACTAGGGAATAGTTTGTGTTGTACTTCATGACTGCCTTCTAGGGACTATGACAAGATTAAGAGAAATTTCTGCTCATTACTTAAATGCCCAGCTACATTTTATGTCCACACAGTGCAATGCGAAGTGTCAGCGCTCATTGGTTTAGGAGCTCAGGATGTAAGCTAACTGGAAATGCCTGTGGCTAAGTCTTGCACTATGGGATTGAGCTGCTTCTGTAGCCATACCCAGTGACTCCTTCTGGTGACGCACAAGAAATGGAAGAGTCTGTATTCAGTAGAGATCAAATACTTGGCTCTGGCCAGGAAATAAAGGCCAGAAGTTGTTATTCTGCTAAGCATGGGTGGCAACGGCCACACCATTCTTATGTTGCAACGGACACAGCACAGTTCTGGTTGGAAGACACCTCTGGAGGTTTCCGGATC
Source organism: Donacobius atricapilla (assembly GCA_013397315.1). Lineage (NCBI taxonomy): Eukaryota > Metazoa > Chordata > Aves > Passeriformes > Mimidae > Donacobius > Donacobius atricapilla. Next base: position 94,247 of record WBMY01012084.1, read on the forward strand.
AACCTCTTGTTCAAATCAGGCTTGGCTGAAGATCTGACCAGACTGCTCATAGCTTTATCCAGTCTTGAATATGTCCAAGGATGGAGAATGCACAGCCTGTCATTTTTCCACCTGCAAACAGAAAGCATGAGTTATAGAATTGTAATGTAGTATCTTTGTGACCAGAGGAACTTGGTAAGAGAATCAAAGCTGCTGTTACTCTGCTACTTGAGCACTCCTTGCTCTGGAGCTCTCTTTATCACTATTCCTTCAAAGCATGATATTGAAAAGGGTATATTTTTCACTTTAGGAGGTATGCCCTGTCTCAGTGCCATTAGGATGCTTAGCATCAGGGATGCAGATGCATGTCACACATGCAATAAAAGTCAGATTGTTTCCCAGCCTATATTAGAGACACGTTTCCCAGCTCCCACCTCATTATTTTGATGATGAATCCAAAACTCAAAAAGGCAATTAAAAGGAGTGCACCAGTGTTCTTTTATGTCAGCAATGGGTTAGACTAATTGTGTGTGAAACTATCAGTGTCCCTAGCCCAGCAGTGCTGCAGCTCTCCAGATGGCAACCTTGCACCCAGTAAAAGAACTGTGCTAATTGCTCAAACCCCTTTTTATATCATCCTTCCAACAATATTATTGTGTATTTAAACCTAAGCTTCAGAATATCAACAGTTCAGTGGTAGTTTCTAGTTTAGTAAATCCTGGAATCCTGGTTTAATAAATCTTGACACACTGGGTTTAGTCATAGCTCAAGATAGCTCTGCCACTTTACTGTTCTGAATCCTTAAACAAATTACTTTGTCTCTTCATATTCCTGTTTGGCCTTCTGCTCATTTTTGGTATTTCTGACCTGATGCTATAAACTCAGTTATTAAGTTACTATCTTATTATGGATTTCACAATTGGTGTCTTGCAACCTGAGACAAATACCCATGTTCTCCAGCTATTAACTATTGTAGCTTGCTTCTTGCTCTCTGTCTTTTCACAGGTGAACTCTCAGTCTTGTGCTATTGTGGAAGAAGATGGGGAAAAAAACTTCCAACTATTCAGCAGAAAACAAAAAACCCATTTCTTAGCCAGTGGTTATAATAACTGCTATGGACCCGTCTCTCTCGATTTATTTCCTGACATTAAATGAATTTGACATTTACATCTGCTTTTATTTCTTCCAAGAGCACAGTGATTTTTTCCCCCATTTAAAGTGCTGTTGCACTCTGAAAATTGTTTTTAATATTGGCACTGTGGGGGCTCTCTATTTATTCTGTCAAGTTTACTCAGAGCAAAAACATGTAGTTTGACAGAAAGAAACTCTCTGGCTTTTGTGATCTTTGGATTGTGGTGGAAAAGGCCCTTGCTAACTCATAACACTGCAAACCCAGGCGTCAGAATCTTCCTGAACTGTGTAGAAATGATGGAGAGTGATGAAGGAGAGCGTGACACACAGTGCTGAGAATAGACTGTGCAGGAAAAGCAGAGACAGCAGGCTTCTCTCTCTTGTCCCTCTCTTGCTGCTGCAGAGGATTTATGACGTTGTAACAGGCTTTGCCGTGAGTAGAATACGGAAAGAAATTCTCCCAGACTGTAGTGCAATCAGCATTTTTGCTGCATTGGCTTCATTGCTTCACTTCAGTACTCCAGTGAGCTGACTGGCAAAATCCCAAGCTGCATGCTAAGATCCCTGCAGCGCTGCAGGCAGAAGAGTGCCCAAGCTGCAGAAACAATGAAATAATGTACCTCGTAAGTGCACTTCATTTAGTCAGAAGATTCCCTGAGGAACAGCAAAATCCTGGAGAGGATGTTGCCAAAATTCCTTCTTTGCTGTCATCCACTGCAGAGGTAATAATTTGCATATAGTTACTGCTCAGTGAATTCCCTGATACAGCCTCTGCCCTCCACACCGGAAAACTGCTGGCCACTTTCATACACAATGCGCAGATCCAGATTCCTATAAACATGAGGCCAGGATGATGGATCCCTTATCTTTTCACCAAGATGAAACCCAATGAGAAAAAGCAATTTCATTGCTGTATATACATCTCTTACAGCTTACTCTATCCTTTACTGTCTTTTGCTTGCAGTCTAAGTACAAGGCTCTTAAGTAAGGATTATTAGGTGTTCACAGTGCTGAACACAATGAGATCCTGATCTTCTTCATCAATCACTTTCACAATCACATCAGCATTTATTTGTTTACAGTGTCTGTTCTTTCAGTAGGAAGGTCTGCTGCGACCTCAGTGGTAATAAGGAGAGAGTACTGTTTTTTTCAGCCATGCCTCCTCTTAAGAATATAAATGGCATAGCACTTTATGGCACCCAAAATGACATTTTTCCACAGATACCAGTGATTATTTTTTGAGTTGGCATTTTCCTTTTATGCCTAATTGATACTTTTTTACACTGTATATTTAATAACTTTCTGTCACTTTCCATGGAAGAATCTTGAGGTAGAGAAATATTGTATCTATTTTACAGACCTGGGAGTCTGAGGAAAAGCATGGTGAGGTTTACCTGTCATCAAGGTCATGCACTGAGTTTATAACAGAACTGGCATTTTTAAAAACCTCAGCAGTTCCCCAACATCTTTCCCTGTTTTTAGCCATTCCCATTCTCAGTGCCCTCTCTCCCTCCTGTCTTCCTTTTCTGCTACCATTTTGCCAGCATCTTGTCCTCTCTTTCAGTAGGTCTTATCCCTAAAAGTGGGGGTTGTTTCCCACGTTTCTGAATCTGGATCTGATACCCAAAAACTTCATATGTCATGCAGACTCACTGCTGCCAGTCCTGCTTCTCTTTCCACATGCTAACAGCTAGAAAATTCCATAGCAAACTCCCAGCTCTTTCAGGGACCTTGGACTCTGCCAGTAATTCTCCTTGCTCCTGTTTTTATTTGTTTGTTTGTTTGTTTGGTGTTGTTTTTTATTGGTTTTTGTGTTGTGTTTTTTTTTTTTCCCTGTGGCCCATTACAGTGCTGGCTTTTAACTTCGTTATGGGCCATTAGTATTTTGCTTTATAAACAGGTCATTCTGAAATGTTGTGGAGCCTGCAGTGTGTACAGAATCCAGAACGGTTTTCCCTGGGACTTTCTGGACTCAGTATCTTTTGTATGACAATTTGCAGTAGTATGTGGGGATGCAGCCCATCTTTTCTCAGCCTCTATTTCAAACAAGGTTCCTAATGCAATTTTTTTTCCAGTAGTCTCACATTGAAAAAGTTCCCAGATTCTTTCTGGATGAAATCTTCAGTGTTTGCCCTGCAGCACATACCCGAAGAAGGACAATCACCTGCACATACAACAGCTAGTTAAAGGGACATGTTTAGGGTTTGACTGAGGTTTTCTGGTTGGTATTTTTTCCTCTTCACTTTTCAAAAAAATAAATAATATAAATTCTGCACGTGGTTATTTTAAAAATTTCTGGGCAATGTACTCTGTGAAGTAAGAATAGCCAATTCAAAATTCTGACTTTTATTGATGTGAGGACTCTGTATTTTAGACACTGTATAAATGTCTTTTCTAGATAGATTTGTTATCTCATTTAAATACCTTGAAACAAGAGGGAGATTCTAAGGAGGAGAGGAGGCTCCTTGCCAATGTGAGGACACCAAGGGAACTATCTGCTAATTTCAATAGGAGAAGAACAATTTATTTTTTTTTTTTACTTTTCACTCCTCCTCTCTTTGCTAGTGCTCCTACTCCCTTACATTCACTCCTGAATAGAGGTAGGAGTTTGGTCTCCAAAATGAATCAATTCTTGCTCCCTTCACTGAGGCTGTCTGCAGAGCAAGGTCAAGTGTCACAACAATGTTTTTGTGTTGTGAATAGCTCTTCTATCTGCACTTGCTTGATATAAGCAGGCTTTTAGCCCCTTTCCCCTTTATCCTGCTCAACACAACATACACACTGCACATCACTGAAGCTGGGATTAATTTGCCTTACAAAGCTTCCCTAGAATGACTTGTATCTCCCTGTCTCTCTCCTAAAAGCACCACAAGATCTCTGAAACCTGTCTTTTGTCTGAGTGTGTTCAGAAGAAAAAAAATCTTGATTTTAAAGACCTATATTTCTTCTCACTCGTTTTACATCTGCCACCAGTTATCTGTATGAACAAGGCATGGCAAAAGAGCAATAAGAAAGAGTTACCCCATACTGATAAGATGACTACTGGTTGATCTGTCTTTACAGCATGTTCCAACTAGCCCTACCCAAGAAACCATCAGTGACTGGAGTAACAACATGGCTGGGAGAGTCTCAAGGGATTTAGCCAATTCCAAGTGGATCAGCAGCATTATATAAGATAGTCTGGTACTAGTGGAAATGGTAGTTTTCAGGTGGGACAAGAAATGAACTCGCTACTGAGCTATTTTCCTCAAGAGTGAGACTGTCACAAAGTCTGTGCCACTTTTTGCTAGATGCTGGTAACATTCTGTCTTACTCGGAATTTCCCAAGCACGCTTCATTTGTAGAAGCAATCCTCTCCTCTTTCTGCCCTTGACTCCTACTAAGTAAATAGTAGTTACTCTACTGGGGGGAGATTTACCATGTGTGGAGCAGAGAGTATACCAGAAATAGCAAGCGTCAGCCATGCTGTTTGATGGAACGATGAAACTTGCTCCTGTTGCTTAAAAATGGCATCATTCCAATGTAGGAAACTACAGCCTAATGGTGGAGTGTTAGTTCGATGAGAGGAACTTCTCATCAGCTTGGAAATCCATGTATGGATGACAAAACAACATCTAAAGCTGGCCTCTTGTTCCCCCTTAAAGTTTCAAGTGCACTTCAGTTTTTGAAGCTAACCCATTCTGCTGGAGGATTGCCCAGTCTTGCTTTGGCTTGCCTCTTTCTCTGGATTCCTGCCACATAAGAGATGTTAGCTACTTCGGTTGTGTTTTAGAAACATGAAAAATGTGGCTCATGTAAGCTCATGATAATGGATTGCTGGACTTTTCAGGCTGATGTTATGTTTTGTACTCTGCATTTCAGAAGAAGAATTTCCCCTGTGTAAACCTCACCCCTGTTATTTGTTTGCAAAGAGAAAGAAGTCTTTTGGAGAGGGGACAGGATTTGCCAAGAGTAGGAAGGGAAAGTGGTTTGCCATGAAAGGTGTGACATATTCTATACCTCACTGGAGCTTTGCAGCAGAATCCTGTTTTGCTGCTCTCTGATATCTTCTTTTGCTGTACTTTTGACTAATGTTTATAAATCACCAGTCTGCACTGCCTGAACCATCTCATGGCTTGTTGAGGTTCACTGACCATCACATTGCAGTCCACAGCCATCTTGGTTTTGTAACATCAGAGAGAAGAAAGCTGCCTGACAGAAGCGCTTCTTACTGGAGCCTCCAAACAGACAGCCACCCCAACTCTCATCTCATTGTAGCTAAAGATATGCTCATGAAGTACCAGGTGTGAAAAAGCATATGTATTTCTATATCCTGCTCCCTATTTAGATTTATATTTATGTATCTCTTCAGAATTAGAGACTGTCAGGGATTATGTGCAGTGCAGATATTAAAGTGCATTATTTTATTTTGAGGCTGTTGGGCATATGGTAAGTTTCTCTCCATATCTCAGGCATGGGCTCCCTACCTCCCCAGTGCTTACCTGCCTAAGTGTGGTTGTGCTGAGGTAATTTATGGCTTCACAGTTTCACTTTTCCTTTCTTCAGGTGTGACCTGCTTCCAAAGGTATGGCAATATCTTGGCATCAGACTGGCTGCAGGGAAAGAGGGTTGGCTTGAGAGCTGCAGAGCTGACTTATGAGACAGTTCATTTTTTGTTTGGCCTTTGCTTCATTCAAATGCTTCGGCCATTTTTTGTTAGTTGAGCAATGTCAGACTTCTCAAGTGGATGTTAAGATATGAACACAGGCAAGAGTGGTGAAGTGCACAGCTCCTGTCCCATGCTGGGGCCCTAATTGCTATAAAAAATTACACACTTTGTCAATTCCTGTTTGTAAGTCCTCTCTTGATTCAGCCTGTTTTCCACCAGGGGGAAGTGAAGGTGAACTGCTTAATTTGCATAGCACTTGGAGGCAAAAATTTTCAAAAAAATTTAGACCTTGACATGACGATTTTTATATGCATGTGGATGTCTTGTCAGCCCATGGTTGTCCTACAGAGCCACATTTCCCTGAATGGCTAGGTTATGCCCATGTGCACAGAGTGTATGAAGTGCTTTTGGTTTCTGATAAGATGAAATGCCCTTAAAATAAACCCTGTCCACACAGAAAGCAAGAGCAAAGCTCCCAGTGACATCTGAGTGTGCAAAGTATTACAAAACCTAACCTTCTAGAAATGACTGAAGTCTGGACAGGCCAACTTTTTCTAAGGTGCTAGTAATCTGCTATACAGAAGAATCTCATTTCTTAGCCTTGTGTGCTGTGAAAACACCTTTTGTTTTAGACAGGCTTCCCATGGTGATCAGGTCAAGAACTGAACATTTGGTAAGAGAAATTACAGCTCTATGGGATGAGGCCATAATGCTCTTCTTTGGGTAGCATAGAGTCTCATGGAAAAATCCTGAAGCATCTGTCTGAAAAGATTAGGGAGAATCCCAATTCCAGGTCTGGGATTCAACTACTTTGCGCTGGTTTTTCATGGTTCATATTCCAAGCCTAAACTGGGATCCAGACAGAGGCATACAGTCATTCTGCCTCTATAGAAGATTTGAAAAGGCAGGCTGGCATTTCCCCGACCCTCAGAGTTGTTCCTACTGCTGTGTTTTGTGGCATCAGCCCCTTTCAGCAGCAGCATTAGGTTAAAGGATACCCATAGGCCTCCTTGTCAATCACAAGGAGTTGAGCTTTATTCCCTGACACATCGTTCCTGCCCGCAGCCAAGGTCTGAAATAAAGCTGGCCAAGGAGAATTGCTCAGACATGCAGGTCATGGGCAGGCCAGAGTTTGTGCTTGGAGTGAGTCAACCCCAGAACCTCTGTGAGACTGACATTTGAAGATGAGGACAGAGGAAGACAGTCCATGAATGCATCAGTAACGCACGTATGTGTGCACACCTAAGCCAGTCTGTGGGTGAAAGTCCTGCAGCTGGGTAAGAATTTTGCTGCCGTGTATGGCAGACACAGGGGGTAGCTGGACTGGCCCTGGGTGGGAGGAAAGAATAAAGGCAACTTCTCTCCTGAAAAGTGCCATGAAAAGGACTGGTCCAGATTTCATGCCCTTCCATTGATTTCTGTACCAGGCAGCCATGGTGACTATAGCCATACTTAAACCAAGGTTTTCCTCTTCCTCCAGGTGAAAAGAGAGGCCAGAAAGAGCCACATGCAGGAACAAGCTTTGGAGCTGTGCTATGGCTGCTGTGCAGCTGAGGGCCTCTGGACTGAGTTTCTCACTGCAGTGGGACCACCAGGTTCTTGATATCTGCTGCACAGGGCTGCATGGGATTTGCTTGTGGGAATGAGGGGAAATGGTTCACTCTGTGCCAGGCATCAACAGGAATTAGAGAAAAACTTGTGCACAAGAAGGAAGCAGGACCAAACAGTTTTGGCCTAAAGCTAAGAAAGTGTATTTCTTAGGAAATAGGTTAGTCTCAGTTAACAGGACCAAGATGAGTCATATGGACAAAAGGCAGTAATGGGACTGTTTCTACTACAAATTTCCCTGTAGCTGCTTCAAAGATCCTGTAGAGAGCTTCAGGATTCATTCCTGAGAGCAATAATGTGGAGTCCTTCTTCTCCTCTTGATCACAGCAATGTGAATCAGGAGCAAGTCTTTGGAAGTCAGTGCTCCTGACATAGTTCAACAGACGATGAAGGCATATAAACCCATGAGCTAGGAAAGGGAAGACTTAAACATAAACTAAAATGATTGACAAAAGAGGCAGTAAGAGAGGCATTCCTTCCCACACTACTATTCAGCTGACCTTAAACTTCAGGGAGAATTACTACTTGAGGACTGCTCTGTTCCGTATCCATTTTGGCTCCTGGCTGCTCTGCACCATCAGCCAGCAGGAGAGCTGCTGTGAAGCACCTGGAATCAGGATATGCAGCAAAGCACCCTGCTCTTGTCCCAGCACATACCAAAGGATACCTACGGCAGCATGAACAGCTCTGGAGGAGCTGTCAGCAGCAGGGATTGGTGAAACCCTTTCCTTACTAACCCTGAGGACAGGCAAGGACTTGCAGGGATGCATACTGTTTAGTCTCAATTACTAGTTCCCATTTCTCTCAGTTCTGGATTACTGGCTGCGGAAGGTGAGGTTATTTCTAACCTCTTGGAAAAAAAAATACTTCCACTTTCTACATGATCATACTGGTTATTTCTTTTTCCACTGTTGTGCATGGCAAGGCTGGCTGGACAGTGCAGCTCAGAGCAGAGCTCTGTGTTCACAGAGCACCCAGGAGCGAGCCCAGGACAGCAAACCTAGCTGGTTCTACTTCCATGTGCAACATGTGCCATCACAAAGAGAGGGTTTGGGATGCTTGTAAGCTCTTTTTGCTGCACACAAAAGAGGTGATAACTACTTTTCCACCAAATATATGCTGTCCTAGCCTGTAGCTTTGCCTAATTTCCTATCAGTAGCTTCAAGGAGACTTGGATGTAAGGTGTCCACTTTTAATCCTCTGCCTGCAGGAGTAGGAGATGAGGCTTGGAGGACAGGCAAAGATACAAAACCCCTACTTGTCCTCCATTTCCAGTCACCACTTCCTTCTCTTACCAGATCAGGAGATGTCTATATTTGAGCTCCAGTTCTAATGGAGAATGTCTGCTAGTATTTTCTCATTGACTGCATTCATTTTAGAGAGCAATCTTGTCATTTTGTCACTCATTGTGAGCTTCTGTTCCCTCTAGTGGTGGCTGGGCTCTGTGTTAAGCCGTACTATATAGGGAGTTTGTTTTAGGTCTGAACCTATAATCAAGATCTTTTTTATCTTCAGCCTTTGTTGTTCATCACAGATATTCACTAAGAGAACTAGGAGACATCTAATCCAAGCTCTGGAGTTTGGAGACAGTCCTTGTGCAGGCCTGAACTTCCCAGGAGGTTGTGTCAAGCACCAGTCCACCAGCAGGTGTCCCAGAAGCCCACTGGTTTTCACCACAGTAGGCACAGGATCTCTCCGGTCCTGAATCTTCTGAAGAGCCATACAGATGCTCTGCCACAAGCAGGATACAGCGCCAAATAAAAAGCACAACGTACAAATAAATACTACGTGGATTGCAGGACTGGTGTGCTGGAGCCAGGATCTTCACCTCACCACGTGGATACGCTCCTTGCGGGGGCTGAGGAGCCTGCTGTTGCCTTGGTGACTGGAGCCAGCTCTATTAGCACAGCCAGGAGAGCTTAATCCAGTATAGTCCAGAGGATTAAAAACAAGTTTCTGCAGCACAGCGCGAGAAGGGGTGATTTCAGGCATGACGTCAGGCAGATATCATATTTTGTGTCATGTTTAGCCAACACGGGAGTACTGGGTTGAGACGGCTGCTTATCATTCCCCAGTGCTGCAAAGAGAGCATTATCTTTCTCATATTCCAGAAGCCCTTCATCTTTGACAGGGACAAGGACTCCATTGGGGACTACCAGTTCTCTATTAGCAATACCATCAACAGACAGTAGTTTCTCCAGCTCTTGCAATGGAAGTGAAACCTCTGTCTACAGGAAGAGAAGTAATAACGCTGTGTTAGCTCATGACAAAAGCAGAGGAGCATGTGCTAGCACCATCTAGCCAGCATCCCCATCATTACAGCACCGGCTGCTTCTTTCTCCTCTTTTTTCCATCTTTGAGCTCGATGCAAGTAGTTGTCCTCTCTTTTCAACTACAGCTCTTACTTACTGTCTTGTATCCTTTGTCCTCTGGCATGATTGAACATCCTCCCCACTTACCGTCTTTCAGGGAGGGGCTGAGAACTTGCAGGCAAAGCCATCGATTAAGCCCCAGTATGCGGGAGAGAGGATGAGATGTTCTGGTGGTATCCCAAACCTGAGACCCTCTGACAAGGGTGAAGCCAGAGCATTCCTGCATTCTGCTTCCAATATGGGTCTGAAATCGTGTGAAAATGGCTGCAGGGCATGCACTTAAGCAGCCACTGGGAAGCTCTACCTTGACCCAAGGCACAGCCCTAAAAGCAGGGAATTGTGAAGTCACCTTTGCTGCCTGCTGTCTCCAGTTGTGGTAGCCCCAGGTATGGGCCAGCTCATTTCAAGTCCATGTGTCCAAAGCAGCAGGGGAGGAGCCACATGAGCAGCGATTGATTACCTGAGGCAAGTAATCCCGGAGGACTAGGCACTGCTGTTGGGGATAGACATCCTTGCACACTCTGGAGAGCAGAGCCCTGTTTCACGCCATGGAGCCTGTCCTGGCAGCCCAGTCTGTCTTGGAGCTCATCTCCTGGTCTGCTTTTCCAGGGTGTGCTTTGCCTGGGTGGTGACGGGGAGGCAGTACAGCAGTGTGTGAGCGAGGGCAGGATTTCCCTACAAGCCCTCGGTCCTCGTCCCCAGCGTGTGAAGGTCGCCGGCTCCTGGGTAAATTTCCATCGGATGCGGCACTCTCCCGTTGCGACTCAGCATTTCTGACACCCGGCTGCAGCTCCTCTTTCTCATTTGATCATTTTCTTCGTAAGGGGAACTAACAGCCGTTACTAGAGTGATTTGGCCACCGTCCAACAGTGGGTATATTACTCACACATTTCCCTGCTAGCAAAAGGGTGTTTTTTGGTTTTTTTTTTTCCCACTGTCTGGTTGCAGCCTCTTCCTATCTTCATCATTAGATAGCTCAGGTCAGTGCTAAAAGAGAAATCTCAGAGGCCTTTTTTACAACCCAGAGTAAGGGAGGGCCATGGCTGGGGGAGAGGGAAGGGGTGAGAAGAAATGGAGGGTATGGCAGACTGAATTAATTCTTGACTAGGATTGTCTCTGGTACAGCTGAAAACACGATCTTGGAAAATGTAATATTTATAGAAACTGTACTGCCCTGGTTGGGTAAATCTCAAGGTCATCTGATGATCACTGCAAAAGGACTGGCCAGACACTGCTGCTATTGCCCTGGCATCTTGAGACCATAGGATCTTCAATTCAGCACTGAAATCTGCATACAAAATGGGATCCTACTCCCTCTCCTTAACAACCATCTCTCCTGAATCTGCCTGAAGAAGGAACTGCACAACCCAGCAGTGAGGAGGTTCAAAATGCCTGCATGGCTTTTTTTTTTTTTTTTTTTTTTTTTTTTTTTTTTTNTTTTTTTTTTTTTTTTCTCTCTCTGAGAACATTAAGCTATTAACTCTAATTCCCTCAGAAGCAGAGGTCTGCAATTCATTTCACATATAGGGCATCTCAGGAGTTTGCCTGAAGGACCAAGTGTTGGCCTGAAGCCAGTTCTTTCATTTCTGAGCCCTTTCCATTCCTTGAAGAAATTCTGCATGGACATGCTGGATGCCAAAGTCCCTAGAGAGAAAAGAGGAGCAGAGGATTTGTGTTTTCACTACATCTGCTACATTCCTGCACAAAGATAAGTCCTGGCCTCATCGTCAGTTGGATGCAATCCTTCCACTCCCCCCCAAAGTACTAACTGTCAAAGAAATTGGTGGTAATGAGGAAAGGTGAGAGCAAGGTCATGACTGCAGCTATTTCACTCTGGTCCAAACAACTGTCCAGGTCTAAAGAGTGAGGGTGTCCATTGGAGAAGGTGGAGTCAAGGAGGCACTGGCCTGAGGCAGGTACCCACTTCTGAAAGTTTAAAAGATTCTCCCCTTTCAAAACATTAACGGCAAACTAAATGTGACCTCTATACAACCTCTCCAAATTGTCTTTCCTGAGCACAGAGCAACATCTTCCCTAATATTTTCTGTTTCTGAAATATTTTCTACAGTGGGAGTTCTTGAAAGAGTCTTTAAATTTTGTGTGTGGGGTTAATAGAGTAAATTAGGATAATTATTCATGTCTTCAAGCATCTATTCAGCTGTTAACCAAAATACTTGATTGCAGTAGCAGTATTTTAACCAATGCAGAAATGCAAAGCAATAATAAAAAAAGAAAAAAGACTGAAACAGTGGTCTGCTACAAGAATAATCATGCTGCAACTGAAACCAGGAGCATGCAAAACATACAGCAAAGGTGAACTCTCAGAAGAGTAAAAGGCATGAAAGATACATTTTTGCTGTTCATGACCACGGGCCAGATTTAGCTAGGCTATGCAAACACATGTGCCCAGCTGTACTGGAGTGTGTCCCTCAGTGCTCACTCAGGTGAGGCTGGAGGGCTTCTGTGAGCACCTCCCTGGTTCTCAGCCCTGCAGCACCCCAGAGAGCCATTCTCTTCTGGGTAACTGGAACCTGGTCTGCTTGTCTCCATGGAAGTACTACAAATATCACCTGTCCATCGGACTGCACTGAGGTGGATTTAAGCCTGGTATGTACTGTCCGGATCAGGAGTCAGTTGTCATGTAGAATTCATGGGTAGGTAGCTGGCCAAGAGTACACAGCTCAAGGGAAGTTACGGGAAAGCGCTGGAAGACTAACAGTTTTGAACACAGTGGCTAACAACCTGAACCTAAGTCAAGTTCAATGGCTCATTAAACTCAGGTGACAGGATTTTGTTGGTCAAGGGGAAATGGATGAGGAAAAATGCTGTGGAAAAGCTTAACTTAATGATGCAGGTGAAGGTGAAGACTGTATGAGAACAAGCAGTGTTGTACATAAACATGTTCAAATATGAAAGGGAGATATAGGGCAAGACAGTTTAAAACATTTGACCTCCAAATTCCCAGAATGAACCCCCCTGCTCTAGGAAGGAAAAATTATGTATAGATTTAAAGGTGGGTGCTATAGGAAGAGCAGTGGTTGCTTGTCTCTCTGAAGATTAAAGGCTGCGTAGGGTATGAATTCCTAGCCTAGGATGGTCTGTCTTGCTAGGACTTGTGTGAAATTGAATCCACTCTGGAGAATTCATACCAGAAAGGCTGCAGCTAATACATATGACATTCTCAAGGATTAGAAAGATGATTTTTCATGGGCCAAATTACTTTAGAGACACTGGCACCATCATATTAAGGTGAATCTTATTATCCATCTGGGATGTGCAGGACAATATGAAAGCACCACTGGGATATGGAATGTAGAGGCAGCTTACTTGCGTGGGAAGAGGTGGTTCAATGCATCAGTGGGAGAGAGGCCTGTATGTACACTCTTTGTCTTGATAAACTTTAAAATTAAGGGCAGAGAACACAGACTGAGCAGTCTCCTCCTTGTGTTCAATGTTGTCTCAGTCATGTTTTGGAGAATATAAGATTGGCTTTGAATTAATGAGGGCCAGCTCAAAGAGACAAACTATTCATGATGCATCCAAAATAAGCCTCCATTAGGAACTCTACACTGTTTCTCAACAGATATTTTAGCTTTGCTTCGAATGCTTTCAAAAGGAAAATACGTTGTCCTAATCTGTCAGCTACCTTGATGATTAATGCAATGCTGAGGCATCAGGTGTCTTCAGATGGCCTCACAGAGGTGTCTGGTAAATAAGAAAGACAAAGCTCATGGTGGAGGCCTTTGTCTGCTTTTTTTTTTTTTTCTCTTATTTTTTTACACTTCTAGTTGAAGAAGAACTGTAATGTAATCATTATTATGCTTATGCCCCAGCATGTGTAATAGAGGCATGAGTAAAATTCTCTTCTTAGATCTTGTCCTTTGGCTGTAGCACCAACTTCTCAGTCATTTTCTCATGCTGGATGTAGGATCAATAATAAGTATATACATTTTTAACACTGGAACAACTGTGCCCAACAGTGCCAAAGAGGCCCTACGGAGAGCGCACAGGTTAGGTTAGTGCACAGGTTAGGTTAGGTTAGGGGCATGTCAGGCAAGAGAAACATAATCTATTCATTCACTCCCTCGAACATTGTTTTGTGCCTTTTAAATTATGAAAAAGTCACAAGAGTCTCTGCCTCCTTGCACATTTTTGAAAGAACTCCAAGCCGAATGACCTCCTTCTCTGTTCCCTTGGTGAGAGGACGCCCTTCTGCCTACAGTGAAAGGAAGAAATACAGGCATCTGCTAGTCCAGGGGACATATTTCAGCAGTGAAAGCTTAAAGGTTTTCCCTAGTATTTTCCCTCTTCCTAAAGCACATGTTAACGATTTTGACCTTTCTAGTAATTTGATTGCAAAAACAGTGTTGCAGCAGCTGAGCCCTAAGATGCCATTTGGAAGATTATTATCACTCTGAAATCAAAGTAAACAGCTGCTTGTTCAAGCCTGTGTGGAGATCCCCTCACTCATGGAGATCCTCCTATCTCATCTCTCAGTGTCCTCAGCCCTGGGCCTGCTGTCAAGAAGTTCCAGTCTGCTTGGCCAATGTAAAGAATAAATATGCTGCCAATTCTTTTCATTTGTGTAGTACAAAAGAGCTGAGCTGGTTGAATATACCAAAGGCTTCCTTGTACACAAGAACCTAAGATAGGAGTTGTCAGGATCTGTAAAAACTTTTGTTCATGGTGTTCAGTTGTTCAGCTAGTTGAAAGGACATCTAGGCTATTTGCAGATAGATCAGAAAGTGCTCTCTTCTCGCCTTAAGCAGAAGCTGGCTCATGCAAAAGTTCTCCTTCCAGATCTGCATTTCCTTGGCTCCTCCTACAGTGTGAATAATTCCTAACATTTCCATGACTCAGTGGATTTGCTATGGAAATCATGGCAATATTTTCAGAGTCATAGTCTAATACCTGAGCCCCGACAGGATTCGTGCCTCCACATCTCTGGCATTTTGCATAGTTATGTAACGCCTCTTACTCATGGCACTGAAATCAGGATTGTGTCCGAATAGTGAGGAACAGTGAAACTTGGAGTAAAATCCAAACCTGCCTTTTGCTCACTCTTGAAAACCTTATCATTCATGTTTGAGTGTGCAACATTTTTTAAAATGTGATTTGCAGATAGCTTGCTCTGTTGGTGAGGACAAGAGGGTCACAACTTTATTTTAAATTTCTTCCTTTTGCATGGCAAAATTCAAGTTACTGTGTAAAAAGAAAATCTGATCAGCTACTTCACGAGACTAACGAGCATCTGCCTTCATCTTTGCTGTTTCATCCCCTTTTCTACTCGTCCCCTTCCCCCTGTTCCCTGTAAATGCTTAATAAGAACAGTAGCTGGGAGAGCAAGTGTGTAAAAAAAGAGAAAGAAGTAATCTTATCCATACAACCAATCCTCTAAGTGCACAGCTGTGTTTCTTATATCAACTGAACATAAAGCTGCTGTCCTTACAGAACTGATAATAAAAATCATTTGAAAGGCACACTTCTCTGTGCAGAACAGTAGCTGTCCTCAGTGCAGTTGCTCCTTTATGCAAAGTATCCTTTCTGCTATGTGTGATAGAGGTAGTTCTCCCAGGTTAGATGGAGCATTCACAACGTGTGCAGAAGCCACAGAGCCTTGTCAGGGGGTGGCTCCACTGGGGAGTGGTCACAAAAGGACTATTCAGATATTTTTATGTGATATTCAGAGAGGGTATTTTACCTGGCTAATTGAAAAGTAGGAGTAAATCACCTTGCAGTGAGTTCACATATGAATACAAATAGGATTTGAAAGCGGTAGGTGTGCACGGCTCCCATGTCTGCACCAGCTGCATTCTCTGGGTCATAATCACATTTTCGAGAAGCTGTGTCAGCCACTACTGCTGTCTGTAATAATAACAGTAGCACTGACTGCTCTGCTCATATATTCATACAGTCATGGTCTCTTACAGCAAAAGCTGCCTCCTTTAAGGTTACAGAAAGCAGACCCATTGCAGACTGCCGTGCCAGCAGCTGTGGAGCAGGTGGGGAAGCCGGAGCCAGAAAAGCAGTCATGCATTGCAAAGCCACTATCAGGTTCTGTTTCACAGGTGAAGAAACTGAGACAGATGGAGGGCAAGTGATTTTCTCAAAGTGATATGAGTAATATCACTGGCAGTGCCAGGTCTTGAAACTAATCCTGGCTTAGGCCAGGTTCTGGCAAACTGTGCAGCGACATCCCTGGGCTTCTTGCTCTTGCAGGGAGACTCACTGCAGATATCTGGCACAGCTGGCACCGTGGCTGCACCATTGTGTTGGCTCGGGTCCAACAGTACTGCTGGGGGACTTTCCTCTTTCTTTCTCCTGAGAGCGTCTGTGGTGAGCAAGTAGTTGATTATTTACACCGTAGGTACCCTTTCTTAAATTAAAATGATCCCTCCTGGTTTTGGTCCTGTTTAGCTCAGTCTTCCCTTTTTGGGCACATGATGTAGCTGGTGACAGAATTATTTATAGGTAACACCTGGCTGGGCAAAGACACTGACATTTAATGAATCAGTAGGGATGAAACAAAGGATTTTTTGTTTGCTGATGCTCCAAGAATAGGCTGCACTGAGAGCAAACACACCTTGTATTTCCCCTCTGCTCCTTGTCCCTTTAGTATCCTTTCCCAGTGCACTCCAGGCTGTAATTTCCACTTCTTTTTCCCCCTCCTTCACTCCCTACAATCGGCTACCCCAGGAGAACATTAAGCTCAGGTGCTCCATGCCCTGATTGCACCAAAGTTTCTGTAGACCATGGGCAAAAGTTGAAACTATCTGCTTTTTTTGCAGTCAGATGTATTGCAATGTGAAGGATCATGGCTCTCACTAGCCTCTCTAACTGTGAGCCTGGGGTGCACCGTCCTAGACCACTGAATAACTTTTTTCTGCCCCACTCCTAGGCCACTGAATAACTTTTTTCTGACATTCTGCCAGAAGTTCCATCTTTTTATTCGCCAAGTTCTAAGCATCTGCTAGACCCTTCTCCATGACTAAAGAGCTTGCTCACCCATGAGTCCTGTTTTGGACTTTGATTTTCCTCCTGGTCCTCCAGCTCGACCAGGTCCTGGGCTTGAGGAGATAGGTGGGAAATCCTGTCTGCAGAGACAGTGAGGGCTGTAAAGGAGAAACACGATGGAAATAATCCCAAATAATGCTTTTCACAGCAGTTTAATTGTGCATGATGTGATATCACAGATTCACAGAACCACTAGATTGGAAGACACCTTTAAGATCATTGAGTCCAACCCATGCCCCAGCACCTAAGCTAAACCATGGCACTGAGTGCCACATCCAATCTTCTTTTAAACACCTCCAAGGATGGTGACTCCACTAACCCCCCCAGGCAGACTATTCCAGTACTGAATTTATCACTCTTTCCGTAATTTTTTTTTCTTAACATCCAACCTAAATTTCCCTTGGTGCAGCTTATGTATCTAACCGGAGCCACATCTAATCTTGTCTTCTTGTCTTTCTTGTCTTGTTATTCTTGTCTTTCAGGAAAAATGATGGGACTGGAAAATAGCCAAACAGACTAGCTTGTCTTAGGGCTAGGAGTTCTATGATTTCCATGGCTCTTTGGTGGCTCCCATAGATCCCAAGCTAACTCAGGATTCATGGCCTTTTCTAGTTATTCAGACTTTCCCTAGCTGCTCACCATCCTAGGAACCAGCTAGTTTCCTGAAAACTAACACTGCCATTTCAACACAGTATCTTTGGCAGTCCTAGGACACCTCTCTTACTGTTTGGTGTGCTTGGATCTGGCCTAGATTAACCAGACAAGTTTCCCATTGTTCTTAGAACAGCATAACCCTCTTTGCACTGATTAGTTGTTAGGGCAAAGTGTATGAATGCTCTAGGTGATGTGCTTCACTTTTAAAAAGGGAAAGAGAAGAGCACAAATATGCACACAAAAACTACCACATTATGAAAAACAAGTGGTTTCTGAAATTCTCTTTTCAGATGGATGACTCGCAATCCAGTGTTAATTCTCTATTGCTCCTGTCTCCTGGAAAGATACTTAGAAGGTAGAGGGAGTAGCACATTTCTGCAGCTAGATATTGGAAAGGATCAGTAGCTCCATCTCATAGTAACACTCGTCAGTCAGGCATGTGCTGCGTGTCACTCAGTGGAGGAGTGCCTGCTCCACTGTGCAGCATCTCTGCTGTCACTGACAGCTTCAGTCCTGCATTCCTCACTTAACTTCCCACTGTGACTCTTCTCTGCACCTTCCATCCTTTACTATCAGGCTGCTCCCTGCTTTTGGATCATCCCCTTTCTTGACTCTGCCATGAGTTTTGTACCTCTATGCTTTTTGCAGTCTCTCATGCTGACTGCTTTTCATACTTGTAATCTCTTTTATTTCTTCTCTTCACCCTTCCCCTCCTGGTGTTTTCAGCATTATAATAGTATTTGGTAAGTCTTTGAAAAATATTTTTAAGCCAGAATTGTATTTTCATAAGGTTTTTACAGTTTTAGCCATCTCACAATGTCAGAGGGAAAAGTAAAACTAAGTACACTTAGTGGACACCCTAGAAAACATACATGTGAGAAGCAGACTTCAAGGTATCTCAGTCTCAGTGTGTGGTTCTGGCTCTCTGGCAGGGCATGAGTACTGCACTTTGCTCCAGACCACTTACAGCGTAGGAATTCCTGCCATCAGAGATCAGCCAGTGGGATGGGCTGTGCCAGCCCCTTTGGAATCTGCTCTGGTGCAGTCAGCCAGAAAGCCAGGCTGGTGACCTGTGTACGGGTGGGAGTCACATGCAGGATCACCAGCTCAGTTTTGGGCATATCAGCAAGCAGCTGGTATATTGTACTGTAAATCTTTTCCAGATGCTTGAAATGTGCGTGAATGTCACAGATTTGGCAGGAGGGAAGGATGTGATAAAGTGGGTCGATCTTTTCTTTGTCCTTTCTGACCTATAGGATACAACTGTTAACTGATGCTGTGCTTTCAGAGCGGGAGCAGGCTCTGTGTCAGCCTCAACACAGGGATGAGTGTAACTCCTCTACCTGGAAATATAAACATGCTTTAATTTATTGTGAGGAGTGTAATAGAAGGAAATAAACTAAAACAGCTCCCCCAGTTATGAGGGTAGTCTATATGTCTGCTGTGTATTGCTCCTCCTTGGACAGAGCTATTGGATGGCTGTCAGAACACTGAAGGCTTTTACATGTAAGAGAGGGCCAACCTAAACTTCTCTCATCTGGTCTGGATAATCTGACTGATCTCACCATTTCTGCCAAACAATGGAAAATTGCCTGAATATTTAAACATGCATTGTTCTTAGGGAAACAAAATGTTCAGCTAGTTTGGTTGCCTTAGCAACATTCACTTCTAAAAATACAAAAGACACAATCTACAAAATAAGTGAACGTGTAGAACAGGCAAGGAAAGAAAAATCTTTCCTTTTACCTGACCCAGAGCAACTGGGCAGAAATACTTTCATTTAAATCTCAGTGAAGGATTTAGGGCGTATCTTCACACACTTGTTGAATACATTTAATTTTTAATAGCTTAGAACATGGCTGATGTTAAGCCCAGGCAAGTCCCTGTGACATCTCTTTTATAGTGGCTCCAAACAAATTCTGTCAGTGATCCTTTAGAGTGATGTAGCTCAGAAAGCACAGGTTGCACCAGAAGTAAGCAGCAGGTCACTGCAAGGGTTACTGTGCACTGTGGAGTGGGAGGGTTAAAACAGTAAAAGTTAATTAAGAATTATTTAAGGCCAGGCTGAGACATATCTTGCAAAGGCAAGTAAAATAAATAACAAATGATTCCTTTGTGGCATGATGTGGAAAGGACCTGTGCATGCTTGGGGAAAAAAAAAAATGGGGGAATCCTAGGTGTGACCCAAGGACAACATCAATTAAATGAATAACACTCCAATTTTCAGTAATTCTGACAAAGGAGAATATGGAGCAAACACTGTGTGTACAGAAAAGGAAATGACTGCATTTGAGATGAAACAGGAACGTAAGCATCTTGATCAGCTCCAGTCACAGGGACCAGAATATCTCAGAATATTGAGATAGCTGGCATGTGAAATGGCAAATCTTACAGGGCGGATTTTTAATTAATCTGTCAAGTTGCTGGTGGCACTGTCTGACTGCAGAATAACAGATGCAGTGCTTCTGTTATCTCTAAGGAAAGGAAAAGGGTGTAATCTAGGGAAATGCAGACCCATTCCTCTGACCACCACAGTGCTTACAGCTTTCGAGCCAATCTGTAGGAGGGAATAATTAAAAAACCACAGAGGCAAATGAACAGTGAGGAACAATGCAATATTAGTTTGTCAAAGGCAGAGCATGCCAGAATAACTCAATATTTCTCTTTGATAAAACAACTATTATGGAATGGGGAAATGATAGAGATCTTACTTGTCCAGCTTACAACAAGGCACTTGATATAGTGCCATAAGTGAAATTAATGGTTAAAATAAAAGTTATGAGAAAGTTAGAAGGTAGATAAAGAGCTGGCTAATGGGAAGACAAAGTCAGGTTGTACAGAAGGGAAAGGCATCTGTTTGGAAGAGTAGAATTCAGTAGCTGGCTTTCCTAGTGCCTTAGCTTTAATATGCAGAAATGTATCAGCATCTATAACAGCAACACTGTTGTGGCTCAACAACTGGAAATGCCAGAGAACAACAAGAGCTTGCCCTTAATAACATACTACACTGTCATTGCACAGTGACTGTGAGTCCCAAAATATTGCAAGTGTATAAGACAAATAATACCCTACAATGAACCCAGAAAGAGAAGGAAGAATGATTAGTGGTATGCAGGACTCAGGAGAGATCTCATCTCTCAAATGGAGTACAATTCTCATTGCCTACTTCCTAGAAATATGAGTTTCAGTGATACCAGGGCCAGAGAGACTCATAACCTATGTAGGAGACTAAGAGAGACTGGCTTTTACAGCCAGAAAAGTGAAGGATGAGAGTGGCTAGATTTCCTCTCTATAAATCTATTGGAGTGTAAAAATCAAAAGATTATTACAGCTGAAGGACATCCCAAGAACAACTGAGTCTAAACTGACCATAAAGGAATTTACTCTAGAAATTAAAAGAAAGCTTCTAGCCATCAGAGCAATCAGGTTTAGAAACAGTCTCTAATGGGAGAGGTAAGGAAAGAGGCCAGATGCTTTAAAAAGATTTCACTCAAATGAAAGACATTTTGTTCTGTGGCTTCCTGTGATAGCACTCAGTGACTGAGAGGCTTCCAGGGCTATATTTGCCTAATCACAAATCAGCTTGGCAGCATCCTTATCCAAGAGGTCTTCTCCACTTTACCTAAATTAAAGACTATGCTTTCAGCTACATCAGTAGAACTTAGGGTGCAAAACAATGATTCACAGAAAACAGCTGGTGGGAGGAGAAGGACAGCAGGGAAAAGAAAACGCTATTTCAGCAGAAAGCCGGTGTCCTTCCCTGATGCTGAGGGACATGAGATAACACCACGTTTGCCAGCTGGGGTTAAGCCCTGCAATGCTGATGCCAACAAATGAGCTCAAAGATCTTCCTAAAAGTATAGTAACTGCATACATTGGGTACAGATCCATCATGAAGACAACCAGAAATTGATTCAACTCCCTCACATTCTGTTTCTGTTTGCTTCCCTCCATGAATTGTGACTTTGTTGAGAATGTTCAGGTAAGCCTGTATTTAATCACTTAGAAGGGGTTGCCACTCTGTTTTATATTCCTCATGGCCCATGACATTTTGTGAAAGTTTCTCTCTCAGAAACTTTTTACAGAAGAGAAAATAATGTTTCAAACTGGTGGCATGACCTGGCTGGAGTTGTTTGGGAAGTCTGCAGTAAAGTAAGTTGTCTAGCAAATCACTACTCGCTGCCTCACCATAATGTCAATGCTTCTGCAACCTTTCTTCTTCATTTCCCCCTTCCATTTTAGTCTGCTGTATTTAAGCTCCTTCATTCCCTCTTCAGTCCCTTCTTCCCCTTGCTGGCTGAAGCACATGGCTGAGGTGCCCTGCTGCAAGCCTCTGCCCTCTGATTTCCCATGGTTTTCCATTTGCTCCATCCATCACTCTCATAGCTGTCACAGTTGTAGATCACCACAGCAACACCGCAATGGTGCTAGGATGAACACAGAAGAAATGACTTATTAGGTCTCCAGCTGAGGCAATATACATATACAAATGGAAAGAAGGCTTTGGAGAGCCCTGGGTAGAAATTTTGGTTTATACTGTGGATAGAATGATAGTGTTTGATATGACAGACTTGGAAGATCTTGCTCATCATGGGCAAAACTCACGCAATTAATTCCCACCTTGTGGTCCCTTCAGCTGGCAGCTTTTTCTCTGTATTTTTTCTGCAGCATTGCATTTGCTCTCTACCCTTTGCCACCCCTCCCATACCAGGCACAGCTGGTGAGTGTAATCTGTGATCCACTGAAGACCATCTGGGAGACAGTGGTGCCACAGAGGTTTGGGCACAAACCTCTGATGATGTCACTTGAGCTGCTGAGCCACGTGCAATTTCCATCAGTGCAATGCATGGAAGAGAAAAAAAGAGTTGCTGGAGAAAAAGCAGTCCTCTGAGTCAAAATATATGTGCAGTGTGGAAGGGGTTTGTCAGTACTGCTGCAGGCCTTTGGGTGAGCTGTGTTTTTTCTCAAAAGTATCAGAACTTTGATGTATTTCAGTCGTGATGAGAATGGAGACCTTTCTCATAACACATGTGTCTTTCTAGGTAGGGAGTCTCAAAACCAACTGTGATATATTGAAAATGATAGCTGATTGTAGAGCCAGGAACAGATTCTTGCCTTCCACAACCTTTGTGTTACTGTCCCATTTATATGGATGTAACTTTGGTGCACTTGCAGTAATTGTGTACAAGGAAAAGGACTTAATTACATATAAATGTGGTCAGTGCCATTATGTATTTTGATAAATTATTAATCTTAATGACCAGATCTTCAGATGAATCAAGTAAATATATGCCTCAGAAAAGTGTGAGGGCAAGGTGACATGAGATAACATTTTACCCAGCTAACTGTCACCCCACAAAAAGATTAAATGGATCCAAAGGTAATGTTATTATAAGGAGTTTAGGGTTCATGCTATCTGTGCCACGGATATATCTCCCTTGGACACTGTTATAGTGGCCAGAGATTTACCTGTGCTCTCCCCTCTTGCGTTTCCAAACAGCAAGAGAAGCAAGAGACATAAAGCTGGGTGTTTCACGTCAGTGCTTATGAACTTGCTGTCAAAGATGACAGGTGCTGGGGAAGACATTAGAGGTTTTCTACAAAATACTGCGAAAATACACACCAAAAGAAGACACACCTACATTCCTGCTTGCAAGAAATGTGAAAAAAGAGAAGGAGAAAGAAAATACTATTTTATTTATATAAACAGGAGGGAAATACAAATTTCTTAGTCTATTTTTTAGTTTATTATAAAGGAAAAGCAGTGAGCTGTGTCTGGTTTGATTTTTTTTTTAAATAAAGACCTAATTGCTGAGAAACACTGCTACGTTCTGCCTCAGTGCAATTCTCCTGGTCCATTTTCTGCCTGCTTTGCACCACAGGCTCTGTGACAAAGCTGGGACCGAAGATCTGTCCCACTCTCTCCCTTCTCTCTCCATCCTCTCTTCCAGCTAAGGAGCTCACACACTACAGTGAACTTGAGGGCTCATATCTCACTATCTCCATCACCATTCCTCAGTTCCACCCTTTGGAGAGTTATCACTTTTGTTATTGGCAAGATAATTAAAGGGAAGGCCACTTCATAAACCAGCTGCTCCTTTGCAAATCTTTTTGCTTTGTTCAGGAAGATTCTTCTTCCCTGGTATCTGAATGACTGATATGGACTCATTCCCTCTTCTCTAAGGCATCACACTATGGTAACAGCAAGAGAGTCTAACCCTGCGGTCCAGTGGTCACAAGCAATGTTCCTGTCGAGCAATCCTCT
Organism: Donacobius atricapilla; assembly: GCA_013397315.1. Taxonomy (NCBI): domain Eukaryota; kingdom Metazoa; phylum Chordata; class Aves; order Passeriformes; family Mimidae; genus Donacobius; species Donacobius atricapilla. The sequence goes on from WBMY01012084.1 coordinate 117,918, forward strand.
CTTCCCTGCTTGTGTATTCCTGCTTGGTCTCTGTCATCAGTCCCTAACTGTCACATCCCCTTCTCAATCAATCATTTCTGGTTCCTGGTTTCCTGCTACCCTTTCTTTGGCCTGTGATTAAAGAATCTGTGGGAATTCACTGGCTCCGGGACTGCCATCACAGGCTTTAATGAGTATGTGGTGATGTGGCAATGCATCACCTTACAGTAAGGGGATACAGCATAAGAAAAAGGAATGGAAAGTGCTGAACTGAACTGCAGCAAAAGTTGTGTGAGCTCAAGGCAGATACAACATCTGTGCACATTTGCCTGTAGTCATGCTTGGCTCCTCTGTTGTGCTCTCCTGCCCTGCTTCCCACCAGGTGGGAAACTCTGCAAGGGTGAAAGAGAACCTCACTGGGGAGATCCCACAGAGATTTTCCTACGTCAACTACAAAGCCTACCCAGCTGTCACTAGCTTTTTGCTTGTAGCTTTGATTTCAATTACTGATTTGTTCCTAAACCTGGGGGCAGCTGTGAGTAATAATATCTTTACTCCTCTTCCCTCTGTAAGAAGGAAAAATGGTCACGAACTTGTAGCTCTGACTTGCCAAGGCCAGGAGCTGTGTGGGGCTCCTTGAAAAGAAAAGAAAGAAAAGAAAGAAAAGAAAGAAAAGAAAAGAAAAACTGTCTTGCTCTGCAGCTGCTTCTGCTCTCCCACTGTCAGAGCCCAGGAACATCTCTGCAGATTGACACTGGTTAGAATCATAGAAATGTTTAGGCTGGAAAAGACTTTTGAGATCGTCAATACCAACCATTAACCTCACACTGCCAAGTACAACACGAAGCCACATCCTTAAGCACCACATCACGTGTTTTCAATACCTCCAGGGATGGAGACTCAAACCCTTCCCTGGTAAGCCTGTTCCAATACTTAGCAACCCTTTCAATGAAGAGATTTTACCCAATATCCAATCTAAAACTCCCCTAATGCAACTTGAGGCCATTTCCTCTTGTCTTACTGCTGGTTACTTGGGAGAAGAGTTTGGACCCCCCCCAGACTACAGGCTCCCTTTAGGTAGTTGTGGAGAGTGATAAGGTCCCCACTGAGCCTCTGTTTCTCTAGGCTAAATGGCCCCAGCTCCCTGAGCTGCTCCTCATAGAATTTGTGCTTCAGACTCTTTGCCAGTTCCACTGCCCTTCTCAGGACACACTCCACCACTTCAATCTTCAGTCAAGTCTTTCTTGTAGTGAGGAGCCCAAAACTGAACAAAGGATTTGAGCTGCAGCCTTACCAGGAGGGTACTCTGGCTCAGGGGGACAATTCATGCCCTGGTCCTGCTGGCCACACCATTATTGATACAGGCCAGGATACCATTGATTTCCTTGGCCACCTGAGCACACGCTGGTTCATGTTCAGCCCCTGTCAGCCAACAACCCTGGGTCCTTTTCCACCAGGCAGATTTCCAGTCACTCTGCCCCAAGTCATAGTTCCCAAACTATTGCTTCTACTGCACAGTGTCTGCCTGGGACATGGTAGGAATGAGAAGTGAAACTGCCACTGCAGTAGAAGTGTAGATCATGAAACTTGGTCTTGAATGGACCAAGTTTCATGCAGAAAAACAAATTTGTTTCAAGATATTTAAGAAACTATTCACAGGACCACATGGAGGGACAGGGAAACATTTGCTTGTTCAGCTTTCCTGCCTGAAGCCAAGAACTCCCCCAAGGTTTGAGAGGTTTTGAATATAGGGTGTGTGATATAACCAAAAGTTTGTACTTTCTAAACAGCAGTTTTCCTTATAAACTGGTCTAGATGGCATTGAAGTACATGGCAGTACCACACATGCACCACGCTGTGTCTATGAGCACAAACAGTGCCTGCAGGCTCACAAGCACAGCAAATCTCCTCAGCCAAACTTAGACTCCCCAAAGTCTTCTTCTGTCTTGGATTTCAACAGAGCCAGAATTTTGCCTCTGCACCTACTTTCATTAGATAACCTTTTTTAATCCTCCACGCTGTTTCTTAGCCAGCAGGCATCCCATAACATCCATCTGACCAGTACCTTCTCCCCATTTAGAAGCCTGTCCATCTTCTGGAAGGAATCACTTAATATGAGTTACTGCTTTTTCATTATGTGATTATTTTTGGTATTTGTAGTGCCTCTCCTAATCTGTCTGGATGTGCTATATCAGCCTAAACTATGTCTCTGTGTTTATTGCAAGTCCTCTCCCAGATTGTGTCCCAATGATTCCCCTTTCCCTCCATCCCCCCTGCAGGGAGACTTCAGGTTTGTGAGGGGAACCAGCAGGACTGGACCTACCAGAAAGCCCCAGCTTGCATTTTCTTCTCACAGGTGAGTGCCTCCCATCCCTTCATGTGCACGGAGATGAACGTGCATGCCCACAGAAGCATCCCATGGAGATGTCCCATTTAACCCTTTGCATTCTTTCCAGAAAATCTGTCTGGGTCACAGCCCTGCAGAAAAGCTGTCCTGAAAAGCTGGCCTTTAAAGCCGTGAACTGATGACGTTGTCAGCACATAGTGTTCATTCCCAAGTCATGAAGTTTATTCTGGGACCACTTGAGAGCTTCAAAGCTCTTCCCTTGCCAGGAAAATATCTGCGCTGTTGAGCTCTCCTTCAGATTCTCTCCACATGCCATAAAGGAAATGCTCAGAAACCTAATCTGAGGGGGATCGGGCTGCAAATTCTCCCTGTCTCCATCAGCTTCATGGGGCATGAAATCTGAGGGTGCTGTAGGAATCAGGCAGCCTTTCTAATGTACACCAGCTGTGTCATGTGCCCCCAGCAGGGCGGCAAGTGCTCTCGTGTCACTGCTGCTTCAGACTCCACCCTTGCTGGTACTCTGCTGGCTTAGAAGGACCCTATTGCCTGTAGCTAGGACTGCTGCTAGGTAAGCAAATAGGAATGACGTGTTCTTCCCTTGGGAAAAGAGTGAGAGGTGAAGGATGGTCTTGTGACTGAGGCACTGAGCTGTGACTCAGAAATAAAAATTTCTGTTCCAATCTCTGTTGCTCAATTCTTGAGTGACCTTGACAAGTCTCAGCTACTGTTTCAGTTCCTGGTTTTGATCTGGGGAAGATAATGGTTTCTTGTTCCTTTGTCTGTGTCAGTGTTCAACTTTTTGTGCCATGGGCTTCCCTCAGCACTATGTTTGTGTGTCATCCAGCACAGTCAGCCCTTAACTCTGGGTGAGCTTTTAGGGGCTATTATGATACCCCTAAGCAGAACAGGAGCGGAGCCTGTGGAGTGGAGCACACACGGGCAATGCACTGGTTATTCTGACAGCTTCTCGCTAGTCCTGTTCTGCTGGTGCATTTTGACTCAGCAAAGGCTGCCACTGTCTCTTGAGTGTGAACTCCCTGCTCTGGGCTACAAATAACTACCACAGCCTCAAATGGATGAACACCAGGTGCTAAACATTCACTGTCAGATGCTGCATTGTAAGTGAAGGCAGAGAGTTGACCTACTTTGTGCACCTCATCCATGATGTTGACACAGACCTGAGGAGAAAAGCCAAATCTGGCTATATAACCCTCACATGCCATCATTTAAAAGGCCACAGAAGTGCCAAATGCCCAACAGTATTTGGAAAGGAGATGATGGCAGCAAAGCAATGTCTGTTTTGGAAATAATATATAGAATTCCTACAATTGTATAGAGGGGTCTCTAAAAAAGGAAGCCACTTCTATAGGACAGTCAGCACTCAGAAATCCGGTGGGAGATGAAGGGAGAATATGTGTCCATGGAAAAGAGGTGTTTCCTCAGTAGGGCTCACCTGTTGGTAGGTTGTGTTCGTTCATATGATCCCAAGCTAAATCAGCTGTTGAGGAGAGCTTGATGTCCCCAGAAATCAACAGGAGGGTAAAGCCCTGTATGAAGGGGAAGCAGAAAAAAAGAAAGAAAAAAGGTGTGACCCTGTAAGATCCTGCTTCAGGATCTAAACCTGGGTCAATTCTTCTATACCCTGAGAAGAATAAGGCCTGTGGGATGGGACAAGGTGAAGTGCGAGGGCAAAACTGGAGGGAGGACAACAGAGAAAGATCCTGTAAAGAAAATGAATGAAAAAAAAGGAGTGGGGATGAGAAGGTTTGAGAGAGTGGAGTGAAGGAATGAAGTTAGGAAAAGACAAAAAATTGAGAGAGGTGAAAAGACAGATTTTTACTGGCTTGCGGAGATGCAGTTGTTGAGCCAGGTGTACTTTGAAGCACACCTTGAAAGATGTATCTGTGGCCCACCTGGTAGGCCTTGGAGAGGAATATCTTATACATTCCTCTCACCTTTTGATCTGGATTGGGAAAAGAATGCTACGAAGGCTCAGTTCTCTTCTTTAGGATCCCTGAATACCAGAGCAAACTAAAACCAAACTGTTTTCCCCAACATGCTTATAAAGAGTGACATTTTTTCAATGCTTTGAATTCCTTAAACTCCTTTCCCTGATTTGAATAATCCCTACAAAGCTATGTGATTTCAGGTATATCTTGCTGCCAGCAAAGGCAGATTTAGGGAATGAGGCAGTTTTACAGAGATATCCTAAGCCTGGAAGGGCAAGGGCTTCTTTCATCAGGAAATAGCTTTACAGGCTCTTCCTGTTGTTTTTATAGGCCATTTTGGAGCTTGGTGCTGGCTTAGATCTAGCATGAAGCTTCAGTCTTTGCCTCAGTCTTTCACCCAAGCCAGCCACTCACTGATCCTTCCTACTCGGAATAAGCTCTGTGTGTGTGTGTGTGTGTGTGTGTGTGTGTGTGTGAGGTTCCCCAAGAGCTATGGCAATTACCATCAGATTTCCTTATTTTATTGGAAGTTACTCAGTAGTCAGAGGCTTTATGTCAGAGTTATGGGCTTAACCAAAGTTCAGCTTTCTTTTTATTTAGTTAGTGTAACTTTCCCTGATGGTTACTGAGAAGAGCTTTAAAATATGAAAGTTAGATTTTTAAAAGCCAGAAAAAGAATTAAATCACTTTGAAAGAATGGTTTTAAGTGAATGCCATCATTACCAGTTGCCTAATTTGTGATTTTTAAACAAATTGTGTTTTTCAGAGTTTCTGAAAAGGGAAAATGTGATGGTAGCTGGTGTATTTGTGTAATAAATTTTCTGCAGCATTTTAAGATAACTAAGGCAAATGTGTGCTACAAACTGTCAGGTTATTTTCTTTCTGTGTATTTTTTTTTCCAAAAAGCTGTTTACTTTGAAATAGAGTGGCAAAAAACAAGTGAAAAACTTGGCAAAAGTAATCCGCTAATGGAAACAAAGCTGTGGGCTTCTTAGAGTTAGGCAATCTCCATAGATAAAAACTATTCCATTGTCTGAATGGATCACAGTGGGATTGCATGTGTTCTGGCACTTCCATCAGCACACCTCCCACTTTTAAAAAGCCTTAAAATGTTGTGGTATGTTATGACAACATGCCAGAAATCCTGCTGCCCAGGCCCAGGAGTCACCTTTGCCTCTGACTCCTACAGAGTCCCCTGGTAATGCACAGTGACATTGCTCCACACGTCCAGGTGTTTCTCTTGGCCTTCCAGACAAGCAACAATGTCTAACCCCAATTAATCTTTGACTGCAGCATCAAAACCAATCAGACCTTAAAACACGTCCTGACTACATTAGCAACCTCTATTTACTGTTGCTTTTACCATAGTTCATTAATAACACTTAAGAGCTTTTACTTTGAAAGCACCCCACTGGCTATCACAGGCCACACCACGCATTATGGAAATACAATTGCAGAACAACAACCACACATGTGGCTTGAGGCCTGGCTCTGTCTGCTGTGCCTAACAAAACCAGTCTGCAAACCCAGGGAGCATCTAGGAAGTCTCATGGTGTCTGTCCCCTCTGAGCCCCCAGGGGCAGCCAGCAGCTATATCCTCACCTGCCTGCAACCTGCCAGCAGCCCATTCTCCTGGTGATGCTGCAGTGCTCAGCCACGGGCCCTGGGACAAAACCGAAGTGCTGTCAGCAGTGGAGGCATGGAGCTAGGACACGGTTGTGACAGGACACTTGGCCCAGCAGAGCCTTTCTTAGTTTTGCTAACGCAGTGAGGAAAGCTCAGCTGCCCTTGATGCAAGGGCAAGTTGACTGCTGTGCTATTATTGATCCTTCATGTAGGATCCCCTTCCACTTCCATCTGGTTCTGGATAGAAACATATCAGCCTCTGAACACAAAGCTGATGAAACCTGTTGCTTTCTCCTTCCTTGCAACATGAAGTGCATTGTAATGTAATCAATAGGAGGGACTGTCCAGAGTAGCAGGGGTGAAAAAATTGTGTGTCCTCTGTGCGTGTGTGTTTTCCCTGTGACCCTCTCCTGTTTCACAAGTCAAGGCAGGGTTTCTCTTGTTTCCCTGCTTGTGCTGAAGTCACTGTAGATGGTCAGGCATCATGTCAAGTATTCCACATCTGCCAGGAACCCAGATCCTATTTCCTGTGCAGTATGCAAAACTAGAAATCAAATCCATTGGGTAACAACAGATGTTGTTGCTCAGCTAGAAAACTAGACTCATTATCAAGAAAGAAATGAAAAAATACTGAAATTGAAAGCATTGATCTTGAAAGCTCATGGGACACTATTCCTCAGACTATCTGGCACCACAGACATTCTCCATCATGGCAGCATCCACTCAGGTTGTAATCAGGGCCAAGTGGTCACACTGGTGGCTTCTTTCCATGCCTCCTAGGCTGCAGGACAATAATAAAAGCATCTCTAGCATTTCATATTGTCTGCAACCTTAGAAACACCAGCAGAAAACAAAATGCTATTAAAGAGGCTCTACCAGTGAGACAAAGCTGATTTGTGGCCTAAAGGGGATATGAATACAGATTTAAATGGTCATTTTGGTGTGTGCTTAACTCAAGTTATGGCCATCCACACTTTTTCCATATTGGTGCTTATCTGGGCCCATTTTCTGGCATTTCTGGTGTTTTTCTGGCTCACCTTGGTGCACTTGAGAGCTGGCAGCACAGAGAGCACAAGGGTGACCTGAAAAAAAGAGGGAGGAGTGCTATTATCCAAGCCCAGAGAGAAGGACACAGGAAAACCCTTGGCAGGAATACAGAAGTCTCAGTAAAGAGATAAAAGGCATAATGACATCGGTAGACCTATGGTGTAGGGCCAAAGCTCTTGGAACCCAGGATTTATGATGTCCCACCAGCTATGAGAAGGGCAGACTTTTTTTCCTTATTTCCTTTTTCCTGAATAGATGGTATATTATGACAAGACTCCCTTGGCAGTGGATTTGCATGAATAATGTATCTGTACTGTACCCAAGTAAATCATATTTTGTTCTCAAACATTCCCAAATGGTGTTTGTGCAATTCTGAAGTCTTAAAATCCTACCTGCCTGGCAAAAGTTTGGCTGCAGTAATCAAAAGGAAGTGATGCATCCTGTAGGACAGGAAACCCTCTCCAGGACTGCAAGAATGTGGAGCTTCCAGGGCTGCCCAGAAGAAACTTCACCCACTGTGTATCTGAAGCTACCTCTTGGTTGACAGCAGCTGTTGGATTCCATGTGACACCATGACAGACCAAATTGCTTCAGGAAATAGAAAACTGTCAAGCAGATGCTGCTAGGACATTCATGGTGGGAGGAAGTACTAGGAATTTTTATTTAGGTACACCATTTTCAATAGTGACACTCCATAAAAGACATTTTTAAAGAGCTCCTCTGTTGTTGTTTTTACAGAGCATCAGAAAGCATCTTCAGAGGTGTAGGGCTGCAAGATACCATGTGAGCGCATTGGATCAACACCTGAGCAGGGTTCTCTTTAAGGTCTCCTGTGCAAATACTGACAAGTGGAACTCAAAAAGAATGAACAAGCAAGAGCACAGAAAAGTGGAATAAATAAGTAAAGTATTATTTTGAGTCAGTGAGAGAATAACTAAAAGAAACATGCTGAGCTATTTATTTCTAAAAACTTAGTCAGAGAAACCAGTTACCAGGCAGCAAACACCTCATAAGCTGGGTATCTCTAGAAAGGGAAATGCTATGTGAAAGTGGCTTGTAACTAATTAAACTGGAAATTTTTATTTTTTTTTATTTTCAGTTTGATGTTCTGTCATTGCTAACAGGAAAAACAGAGAGGATGCTGTGGTAACTCTAAGCTTCTGGTGTGACTAAGGTAGTTAAAGTGGCCCATATGGATTCCAGACCACCCACCTACCCACCCCAGCCCTTAGACAAGTCAAAACAAAGCATTACATTTTTGAAGAGTTGTAGCTATGGCAAAAAATATAGGCCTCTAAAAAGCATGTTATTAGACACTGCCAAGACAGTTTTTTTTGATGATAATTTCTGTTAATTTGACAGCATAAATAAAATACCAGTATTTTTTATTATGGTAGTTGATGTGAGGTGGAGACTCTTTGGCAGGTATTCAGCTTTAGGGCTTGTCTCTCAGGCCTAGGAGATGGAGGGGCAGGACATGGTGGCATCTTCCCATAGTTGCAAGTTGTCACAAATTAATCTCCATGAGACAGATTCTTGTCTCTACAATGTGGTAAAATGGGAATAGTACCCTAGAAAATACTGGCATAGAGCCAGCATGAGGTCATCACTGAAATGTGAGGTCATGGTCAGCTGCTCCTTATAGCACAGCAAGAGACATCCTACACTCAGACAGTTGAGTATCTACAGGAGAACAAAAAAGTCTGTGGTGTGTGGCCAGGACACCCTCTGCACATTTTAGATGGTCCAGTGTGAAATTTTCTAACCCAAATACTCTAAGAGCCTAATTGCCATTTACATGTAAAATTAGTTTCCTAAGCAGTTTGTGCTATGCCTGCAGTTAGTTTTACAGATGTTGGGTTTCTAGTTTTGAAAGCAGTGCCTTTATTATATCCCCAAAGATGGCCCTTTTCTCCAAATGTGGCTTGTTGGCAGAAGCCAAAGTGCCCAGTGGAGGGTCAGTCAGTGCTGTCCTCAGAGCCCGATACAGTGCCCTGTGAAACATCTTTGCAGAGCATTTCTGGAGGCTGTTGTGACACTCAGTAAACTCTTGTATCAAATTCTCATGGCTCTATTTTCAACAGGTGTTCTTTCATTACAGCAGGCAGCACCTATGATTTTCTGACTCTGAGGGCCTTGAGGTCCCAGTGCACCTCTGTGCTCACACGTCTATTGGGACACATCATACTTTTACCTCTGCTCTTCTGGGGATTTCTCTTTCTTTAGCCAGAAACTTTTGAATAGGATGAGTTCTATGACACAGTCTACATCATGCTGAGTTTGTCTGGATTTTTTTGGGTCTGGGTCTGACAAAACCAGATAAGGAGATTAAGCATTTCAAGGAGAAGCCAGTAAGAGTGATTAGTTTCACACAGAAAAAAAAACTGATAAAAAAAGAGAAACAATAGAAATGTTAATTTTATACCAGGAATCAAGAAAAGGGGTATTTTTATTATTTCTAGATCTTTTCTGTAATCATCTGAGGCGATGCACAGAGGTGTTTTCCTGTCTTTGAAATTGTTCAGCTCACACTATCCTTGTTGTCCTTGCTGTCATCTCATAGCAATTAAGTAGGGAAGGTTCATAAGGTAAGTCCCAGCTGAAAAGTGAAGGCATGAAGTGTTGCTCCTCTGGTTGCTGTGGGGTGAGGTGGCTGTGGTTCATGCATCATCCCCAAGGTTCTGAAGAGCTGGCAGGAGCAGAGCCTCCTGAGCTCATCCCAAGCCACTGACTGCCCACCTGCTTTCAGCATTTGTCCCAGCCAAGCTCCTCCTTGAGGCTGTGGATAGGATTCCTCAGTAGATGGAGGCAGGAGAAGTGCCACTTGCAGGGGCAGGGTTAAGTGATCAGAGCTTGGGGGAGCGATTTTGAGCTATTGGGACTGGACTCACTGTCTGTTCCAAAATAATGGATAGCTGTGCAAATTAGGGTAATTCTCTCCCTGCTGTGAGGTTATTTTAGCATCTTCCACAAGCAGTCTGATCTTTGAAGCTGGATGCAAGGTGTTCCATCTTCGCATGACAGAGAAGACACAAGCCTGTAAGAGGGTCATGGAAGGGCAGAGTTTTGGATCATTTTTGCTAAGAAGTGTTATTAAGAGTGGAGCCCTTTATTTCTGCCATTTAACTAGCACATGAGACACACAGAGATGGATATTAAGACATGGATTATGACCCAGGAACATCAGACCAAGCAGAGCAAACTCTTCAGTGAAAGAAGAGAGGGGGAGAATAGCTGGAGCAAGTACAGCTCATGGTCAGCTATGAGGAAGAGAAGCAAAAGGGCTGTAGGCCTTGAAGGCCAGGGCCTCCTGGGTGTCACTTCTGCCTGCTTTCCTGAAGTGGGACTGTGGGAAAGGTTCCTGCATATTGTGACAGTATTTCATGACGGCGAGTTTTGGGAAGCTCTCCAAATCTGTGACAAGCCAAATTGCAAGAACTCTGATGGATGAATCTCCAAGTGTTGGAAGTTATGTGGTTTGTCTACACAGAGAAATTGCAGAGGCTTTAAATATCCTTGAGTTAAAGCTCTGTGATCTCTACTGTGAATGAAGATTTTATTTGTATAAAGGTGTATGATGCCAATACAACCATTTCAGTAGNGAGAACACACTTCCAACAGAAATAGTTATGCCTGGAGAAGAAAAAAATGGCCTAGAACTACTTAAACAGAATATGTTTATCATACCAACTAGCTCCAAGAAGGCTGCATTATAGTCATTAAGAGAAGAAATGCATATCCTAGACTAAGACTAGATTTGAGACTGTAATAAGCTGGTTATGTCCTTTCTACTGGCTTCTGCCATACCTGCTAGCTCCAATGGGCTGGAGAAAACTGGCCTGAAGGAGGGATCATTTTCTTTTTTTTCTAGTTCCTCAGCAGTCATGGCTGTGGAATTCTTTATGGACAACAATGGTAGCTTTGGTAATTCACATGGGGGTAGATTTCAGGATAAAAGTTACTTAGATAAACTTAGCATTTTTGCTCAAGTCCCCTGGCTTCCCAAGCAAACATGAATGATTCTAGATTTTCTCAGATCTTCTAGGCCAAAACAACTTTTATGGGGCTAGATGGGCTGACTATAAAGAGGTGTATAGTATCTGTCTGTACATATATATGTGAACTTGGGCTTGAGCTCCACTCCAGTGGAGTATAAATTGATAGTGGAGTAGGAGTACCAGCACATTCCTAGATTAGCCTGAATTGATTTAATTTGCCTAATTCCAAATAGAATTCAGAAAACATTTTTCTAGGCAGCAGTGAAAGCAAGGGACTTCCTCATCAGCACCTGCACCCTCATCCAGGAGTGCAGGGGAGGATATCTTCTACAAATAGATGTCACAGAGATGGCTGCCCTGGAAAACAATAGTGTCCCAAAATAGTGTCTGCCAAGGACCTAGCAGAGGAGGGGGAAAGGATCTGGTGAGTCTGTGAGATCTCATCAGTAAGATGGGGTGGAGGTCTCCAAATAGATAATTCAGCTGATGCAGGGGCTGGTATTCTGAAAGGGAAGCATTGACTGCCTGACTGCCAATTTCCCTGTCTGGTGAACAAAGAATTTCAGTGTTGCTTCACCATGATGTCTCCTCACCTTTCATAAGACCCACAATTATATGATCTCACTAAATAGTCACTAAACTTTGTCTCTGTTAAACCTACAATACTTTAGCAAAGTTGTAACCAGTTTACAGTAATGCTACTAAATTTATCCAAATCTCTTTTCTAGCCGATGTAATTTAAAACAATGTTATGTATTAGTCTAAGTGCGGATACCCGTACATTATTCTAGTTTTCTATAGAATAACAAAGACCTGTGTAGTTCAGTAACCTACATGCAGAGAAAGGAATATAGCTTAACTCTCCCACACCAAACTGATGGTTTTGACTGTAGCAACCTTGCCTCAGTTTCTTCCCTGTAATGAGACCAGACCTGCTTTTGTCCAGGGCTTACATATTTCTGAATGACAGACAAAAGCTAAAGGTTGAGGGCAGCTTTCTTGCTTGCACGACAAAAATTGAAGTCCACAATGTAAGCAGCTTATCATCTGAAATATTTATACATTCATGCCTATAAAAGCTCCTATCTTCTCTGCAAAACTACAGTGAAGCAAAATGCACTTCCTCCTGCTTAGAATGGCTATCAAGGGCATCTTAATTGATTATTGGGAATTTCAAATTATTTTTTCTTTAGTTCTCTTTAGTGCATCTTTTGTCTTTAGAGAGCAGGTTAGCCTTCCTGGAGGGCACCCAAAACCTCACTGAATGCAATGCTTACAAACAAGGTCCATTGTAGAAAATTACTTCCAGTGTCAAATATTTTGCATTAAATCGTCCACCCAGTGAACCCTTCTTTCTGAAGTTTATTTTGATATTTGATGAGTTTAGGACAATAAAAAAAAAGCAGAAGTACACAGATCAAAATCCTACTTCATTTCTTGGGCTACTCTGTGTCAGAGTGGATACTTGATAACTGGACCCTATGGATGGAAAGGGAAGGAGAGTACAATAATTTAAGCATTAGTCGATGTTTCAAAGACCCATATTCAGTTCTTAGCTGTCAAGTGATCTAAGTCTGTCCATTATCCATCTATGAAACACTTCTAACAGCTGCAGCCTTTTTCTGTAAGAAGTCTTATGAAAGTGAATGCATCAGCACCAAGAAAATGTCTGGGTATCATACAGCTGTGTCAGCCAGTAATGCAAGCAATGTATTGAACAGCGTATCGAAGAAAACATTTGCCATATTAAGGTATGGGTTTTAGAAATGGTGAAGTATTGTGATTTTCCTCTCCCATTGGTTTCCAGCATTTTAGCATTTTTGCAACCTTCTGTAGTCCTTTCAGGTTCATTTCCAGGCCCAAAGATACATTAGGAGTGCCTTCTGTACTTTGCACACCAGATACACAACGTCAGGACATGCTGAAGAGGTAGTGTTGTGTGAATCCATGAGGGAACAGGAAATTTCCCCTGATGTCTCTGTCTACCTGGTCTGCTGGAGAAAATCCAGAGCACTGGAGTTATAGATATGTTTCTCACTTGAGCTATTAGGAACCTGAAGAAATTGCAAATACTCTCATCTCCTCTTCCCTGAAGCCTCTCTCTGGCCTTGGCTGAAATTGCAACAAATGCTTTCTTCACTTGGAGGAAAAAATAAAAAGGGAAAGCAAAAATTGGGAAAATAAAGTTATCTTTAAAATGTAGTTGGAGCTGATGCAGTAAATTCAGCTGCTCAGTTGCTGCTTTGCAGTTGCTTCTTGTTTCTGCCATCACCCATTAATGTAGTTGAAAGGCTAACTACTGAAGTAATTGAATGCTTTTTGATTTATTCTTTCCTCTGTTTTATATCCAGTATATATTTTCATAAGTTGGGCTGTCATTACAGTGAAGGTGAAATTTCTGTCCTTTTTCTAGAGACTAATTGTATAAGAAAATAATACCCCAAAATATTTATAGTATCAATTGCAGTGTATCTGAGTATACCTAGGGTCTAAAAATACTGATTTTAATTAGCGACCTCTTCGGGGTGAGGCAAGAGCTCCATTTTTAGTTACAAGATATTGGTGGAGGTGGAACTCCAGGACAGTTTCAGGGCAATATGTAGCACGGATTTTGGTAGCACATTTCCTAGCCCAGCAGAGGAGTGGGGAGGGCTCGTGACTGTGCTGTTCCACCTCACAGCATGCTTGCACTGTAACTACAATGTGACTGAGACATCTTTAAAACCACACTGTTCTATACTGAAGATCCCAGTGATGGCTAAGTGATTAGAACACAGAGGAGTAAGAACTGCTAGACTGCTAGAACTGTAGGACTGCTAGAACTGCCTACAGCTGTGGGGAAGAAGTTACATACTAAATACCTAAAGGCAGATATATTTGATGGAAAGAACTGGAACTCAGCTTGTAAAGAATAACTATGAGGTAATCAGTGATATTAATCATGTTTTTCAAACAGTTATGTTAGAGAATTCTCCTTTCAGTTCTGCTTTTGTGTTCCCATTGGCCTGTGTGTGTGTATTCCTAAAGCGAAAGGCAAGATGAAACTACTCTGTCAAATTATTAGCCAAAATTATAGTTTGTCACATTCTGCTGTCTGACTAGCCTTGTTGGGCAGGGTTAATATTGCTTTGAAAACTGAATTTAAGGGTATCTGATTCACAAAACCTCAATTTTAAACATGATATTAGGGAAGGGGGGGGGGCGAGGCAGGGGTGAGCTTTTATCTTGCACAATGTTATAAAATAGTATTTGTAATTCAACAGCAGTTATGTCTTGTTAGTTCTATTGGTCTGAAATAGTAATGATAGAAGACCATTTCCTTGCTTGTATCTAGTCACATGCAGATGTTACTTCAGGGTAGCTTGGGAAGAAACTACCATTTGCTATCAGGAGTACCAGCCTGTGTGCTTGCAATAAGTTTCAGACATTTTACTCCCTTTCCACTAAACCTAAGTCTCTTCAAGCTTTCATTTACTGCTGCATAAGAACATGTAAGTGAGAAAATAGATAATATTAACTTACTCCTGTGCTTGTGCAATAATAGCTCTACAGTGACTTCAGAAGAGCAATACCTGGTTCTGAGAGCAAAGGGGATCCGACTGGGATTCACAGGCTGTGGAATTTTCAACAGGGCCTAAAAGAGAGGGGTCAGTACCCACTAGTCTATGGAGCTCCCTTACACCCCTGTGAAAGTGACGTGTGCTCTGCTTATCTACATTCCTAGTTACTAGCTCCAAATAGTTTAGGAGCAGTCAAGTTATTGCTCCATGCTATGATTAGTGTGATACACTGTTCATGTGCTATCATCAGGGACATCTGGGTCGTTTAGGGACACAAATAGCTATCAGCAGTAGGTTAGGATAGATGAAGGGCTTGAGAAACTCTGCTGAAGCCAGTGTGAGTTTTTCCCATGACTCTGATTTGCAGCTAGATAGAGACATATTTTGGCATGAAGTGTATGCATACTTCTTCATCAGTCTCTCTGTAAGAAAGCAGGGAAATAAAACATTGAAGGAGGGCTTAAGAGAAACTTGTTCAGCTGTGATCAGTGGTGCACTTAAGACTCTGCTCTCAGGCATACAAGCTGGTCTGTTCCAACTCCACCAACTCCATTCACAGTTGTTTACCTGTTACATCAAGGGACATGGAATGTTTGGTGGTTTGTCCTTTTAGATGTTCTTTCTCCTCCAGCTGTTGCCAAATTGTCACACAGCTGCTGAATTTATGCTGCTGTATAACTGTATTTATAAGGACGAAAAGCCCAGTCTGAAATGAGCCTTGTTTCTCAATGGCAAGAGCAGTGGCAGCAGGTGCTTGCTAAGAATACCTCTGGAAGAGAGAGGAAGAGCAAGTATGCCTGTACGTATCAATTTGCACACTGACAGTCTTCCCAAGGCAACTGAAGAAATAAGCCAGCTAAGGTTGAAAACGGCAGCTATTCAACAATCCTTCTGTCTAATTCTACAAAGATTTAACCAGACCTGCGTGTTTGTCATGATTCATTCTAAGAAACAACTGCTTAAAGAAATCCTCTCATTTTTCTGCTGTCAGTCAGTTTGCTGCCCCAGTGGTAAGTATTCACATCCGCCCTGAGTCTATGTTTTCAGCCAGTGGGAATTCACACCAAATCATCAGCACATCTTTATTACTGGGAAGTTGCACTATCTATGTGCAGATGTTCCTGCTGTTAACTTGAAAATCTGACTGTGTGGTGCCAGAAACATTTATAAATCTGGGATTTTCTTCCTAGGTCTGCAGCTGAAGCCTAATCATTTGACTGTAGTTAGTGGAGACCACACAAATGATACACCAGCAGGACTGGTACAAATACTGCTCTCAAAAAGTGGTTTCTCAGGCGGCCAGAAGGAGCTGCTCAGGTGCATTGATTATATGTTAAAAAGTGCCCTTGAAGGTAAAATCTTTTAAGTAGTCACAGAATACATGCAGCAGTGATAACAATTTGTGACAATGTCTTCAAGCTCTGACCATAACTAGACTCTATGATGGTGTCTGTCCTTGAATTCATACCTACATGTTGTAATGATGTGGTTTTATGTAAATAACACTCCACCAGGAACCAGAGAAGAATGTTCATTCACACTGCACAGACATCTAATTAAATTGTTGAAATTAAAGTTAGTTTTGGCCACAGTACTTTGGGCTGATTTTTAGTTGTGTAAAAGCATGGTAGATGTCACTTGTATATATTAGAAGACCTGGGAAGAGGGATGGGTATGAGATGGTAATGTATGCAGGTAATTACCTTGTTTAGGCTAGATAAATCTGGAAAGAGTGAGAAGCTTCACAAGGATATAGCCAAATCTGGGGATGGGTAGCAGGCTGTGCAAGTATATGGGTATTTAGTGAGTATTGGGGAGCTAGAGGCATGTAGGATCTATTAACACATCTCATGTGAGCTAACTGCAGCCACAGAGCCAAGGCACTTACTACCATTGACTGCCTAATGGTACTTCATTAGCACCTGATTTTCAAAGAAGTTCTATCTATTATGGATTACAGGACAAATTTATATAATTTCTCATATTTTGCCCAGATATGCTCTCGCAGAAAAAGTACCACGTACTGGATGATCTTGAGTGAACTAACATGACATAAATGTTTTTAAAAGATAAAAAGCTTTATAGTCCATTGTCATTCTTCTGAATTGTTCACATTATTAACTTCATCTCCTTATAATACCTCTTTTCAACAGGAAGCTATCAAGTGGATTCCAAGAATGTGGTCATCCTGACCCAGCTCATTCAGATTCATTTGTCTCATGATAAAAAGTATAGACAGAATACACCAGGTGTACAGAAGAAGATAAATAGTTCAGATGTCTATGTGGAACCACTGTAAGTAGATCTTTTCTCTCCAGTAATGTAATTTTATCTTGCTGTATCTAATTGCAGGTGGTTGCTGAATCTAATGATGAGATTGCTCTGTTTTCTGTCTTAATAATGTCTCTAAAGCCTGCAGCAATGAAAAAAAATCAAGATTATTTAAAATTATCTGGAGTGATTGATTCCACTGTTGCACAGAAGGATATTTTTTCTTGGGCTTTCATAGATTTCAGTAGTTTGAAATTATATTGTCTTATATAATGGAAAAGTTCTAAAACCTCCTGTAAGGTGAGAAGATTCATTAATCAGTTTAGTAGTCAATCACCAACATGTGAGACAGAGAGTGAGCTAGCCAAGTATCCTCTTGGATACATTACCCCCAAAAGCCATTTCTGAGACTTCTAAAATGTAAAATGATGATGTGATGCTTCTGATTTGGTGATAATTTACTGATTTATCTGTGATTTGCATGAGAATTTCTGTTCACAAAAACAGACACAGCTGGTTGTTCTGCACTGTTAAAGAACACTGGTGGCCTCATATTCATGGTCAGTGTGCCACCTGGAATACAACTTGAGAGTCTCCTTGCCAGTCATAGGCCACTGATACTTGAGCAAGAGCTGGCTCACCATTCAGCCACAGGTGTCTGTTCCATTCATACCTATCCCCATCTTTTAAATTGTTCAGCAAGTTTGATCCCTGCACTAGAGGGCAGTCAGAGTCAGCTGCACCAGCTGGCAGGTGTGTCACACCAGCCCCAGGAAAGGTGAGACAAGTCTCAGGACCTGTCTTTTAGTCCTTCAGCCCCTTAGTATTCATCCTTTACCAAGGCCAAGAATGAGCAGCACAGGCAGTGTCACTTCTCTTCATGAACAAGAAGCTGAAGTGCAGTGGCTGAGGGCCATGATTCCAGCAGGACAGGGCTGGGACAGCTGGCACTGGTTTCAATAAACATTTAAGAGATTGTGATTGTGTGGAAAATCAGTGTGAATAGGTTTACATAGTCCCTTATACCATCATTGAAGCCATCAAAGCATTTCTGTTTCCTGCAAAGCTTTGTGCTGTTCCCAAGTCCAATTCACCTGCTCCACACCACCTTCATAAATGACTGCATTCACTTGCTTGGAAGGCCCTGCAACATCTTAAATCCTGTTTGAACTGTAAGCAAGTCAATAGAGGGGTATCCATTCCCTCATCTGCTTACTCCCCAGGGCAGCTGAACATGTCTGGCTTCAGACTGTATGTGCCCTGTGGTTTGTGGCATGACAAGGACAAGGGATTTGGTAGACCCTTTTAGAGTGGGGGCTCCAATGAGACAGAGTTCACCCAGTATTCGGAAAGGTAAGCCATCATGTGAGTGGGGAAGTCTGTGTGAAGCACAAAGCTGAAGTAAAACTGGAATTTTTACTGGGATGCTGAGTATTTGATTTATGTAAGGAGAAAGGAATTTTTCTACCTTATAGCCAGCACTGAATCATTCATGGAATTCTGAATTTGCCTCTTGAGAAGTAGGTCTTGCCTGATGCCTCAGACAAGATACTGAACTTGGTGGGTGCTAGTGTGACCTGGCCTAGCAGACCCTGTGCTATGATGGAGGGAGAACTCTGGCAACCACCTGCTTGGATATTTCTGCCCTTATGTGCAGCCAGATTTACAGCACCACAAACATGAGGAAATTATATAAAAAGGAACTTCACAGAAATACCATGCTGTTAAGTGAATAGCAGCCTCTTGTAAAGAGCAGTTGACTTAGCAGACTGTCCCCAAATGGGTTCTAGGTAAGAACTTGCTTTCTTCCATCAGAAAGCTGAAAAAATGGCAGAGAAATAGAGGAAGTGTTATTATCTCTACTTGAGGTCCATGCCACCCAAGCCATCTTGATCAATCCTCTTCCTCCTTTGTCCCTCACACGCACTGCTCAAGACTGTCTGCAGCCCACTGACTGCCAAGCCTGGCTTCCCACCATCCACACCAGACAAGCTTTTCTTTCAGCCTGCTGCTGCTGTTCAGGGCTCCCTCAGTTCCAATGGCAGACACAGATACAAATATTACCAAAAGCAAAGCCCCATGTGGAGGGGACAGTGTGCATCTGGACCTGCTCCAAGTTGAGTAAGTTGTCCTTCTTCCTTCACATGCTTAAGCAGGAACCAGGAAATAGCTTCAGGGGATTTTTTTTTTTTCAAATTCCTGCTAATTCTATTTATAAAGGACTGGCAATTTGTAAACATCCTCAAAGCACAAGGTGCATTCTGAGCATTTGCTTTTTCAGGTTTCATGTCTGTTTTACATTACAATAAATCTAAATAAATAAAGGGCAATAGTAGCATCTCTTTGCTTTGTTTTCTGGCTGACATTTCCAGTCTGGTCTGGAACAGCTGAACCCAGGAAGGGATTCCCACTGTTGTCAAGGGCTCTAAATGAATGTCCAGTGCCAGTCCTACATTTCTTTTTTTGTTGCATGCCCTAAACTCCCACCAGTTTCACTGGGTGCTGACACTCTTTGCCAATGGCAGCATCAGATCCCCCAGCAGGGATCTATCTCCTGTGTTGAGGCTATAGGAGATTTATGTTTCATTTCTCTGTGCTGTGTATAATCCTTTTCTGCAGCATAAAGACATAGGGAGTGCAAAACCCACAATTCTGATTTCATAGTTTGTACAACACCTTTGTACTCTTCATTTTTGTAGGGGATGGCATGCAATGCAGGGCAGTGAGGAGGAGAGCTAGGGCCTTGGGAAGTGCTTGTGCTGATTACTGAGACTTAGTAGCTCTTGGGTATGACCAGAATAATTTTAAAATAAACCCAAACCCAAATCCTTCTTTAAAACATCAAGGTTTTTTCCTTTTTCTCCTTCCCCTTTCCCTTTCATCCTTTTTTTTTTTTCACTTGTCTCCTTCTCCTTTTTATGTCCCCTCTCCTATGAGCAACAAAATTTCTTTTAACCTTCTCTCTCAAATTTTCAGACATCTCTGGCCTCAAACAGGAGCTGATGTGCCAAAATCCCATGAGAGAGGTCTATTCTTACTGTATTTCTGGCCTATTTTTGTTGTGAGGAGAGATGGGTGCCCTCTGAAGCTCAGAATGGTATCAAGGGTTTCAAATGTTTCCCCTGACCACGCTGGCACTTGTCCATCACTTGTCCAAAGCACATACTCTCTGTAAAGTACCTGTCTGCTAACAAGGAAAAAATAAGTCACCACAGGGGTGAACTGCTGTCAGTTTGGAGAATGGAAGGATAGGAAATGCCACTCTGCTTTTTCTTTCGTAGAGAAAACAGTGGGACAGCATATCATGAAATGACCACTTGAAAGGCAGTAAAGGACAAAAGGAGTGAGCTCAGTCACATTTCAGGTCAGCTGGGTGCCAAGTTTTCTCTCATCTGAGGTATGCTAGCTGTTTCAAGCATTTTTCTTCATGGCAGTGATAGTAGACATGGTTTATGAATAAGAAACTGGAAGACAGAGACATAAAGAGGACAATTGCTTCACAACACAAAGGTGAAGCTATTCCCAAGTAGAAAATGCTGGCCCATAAACCTGGACCTAGACCACTTTTGGATGAGGCAGCAGGATACACAGTAGCATGATTCCATCAGCCCAGTGCTTACTCTGGGGCTGACAAAGAGTCCTTGGGTAGTTGTGCCTTTTACAGTAGCTTCGTTGGCCGGTTTAAAACCAGCCTGTCTGTGTCAGTGCAGGCTGAGGTTGAAGATGTGATTTGGGTTGGGAAAGAAATGGCAGACCAGAAACTCGGCAACACTCCCTGGCACTCTCTTTTTTCCTGTATTATCCAGTACTGCCTCCCCTTTGTCTGTCACCTTGCACCAAAAGTAACATCATATCAGATTGGTTCCTGGCATATCATTGTGGGAGCACAGATATACTGGACTCTGTCAAGGAAGTCTATATAACATGAAAATTATTTTTGAGAAAGTTAGACACTTCTACAGTTCTCTAAAACCCTTCATTGACCTGCATTAAGCCTTCCACATAAACCTTCTTCAAAGCTCTGCAAGTCAAATCCTGCCTCCTCAATGCTTTTTCCCATAGGATTTGGTGGGCCTCAGATAGTGTGGTTTATTTAGAAGGCAAATACCATAGAGATGATGCCCAAGGACAGAAGTCCATTATATTGCCTTCATGGTGCAGAATATATCCTGGTAAGGGCAGAAGGGATGGTGGAGCAACAAGCCCTATTGTGTTTCACTGAACTAAGAGTCAATTCCATGGCAGCAGTTCTGTTGATTTAGTAGTAACTTTACATAACAGTTTATCAGACTAGCCCTACAATTCCAAACAAAGCCCTAAAACCTTTAATAATAAAGCCTGGATTTAAAGAAAGATGTATTTCACCTCTTTTGCCTTTTTTGCTTTCCTTTGGAAAAATATCTGACTGAAACCATGTATGTAACTTGTACACAGTAGTACATAAAATGAGAAAGCTTTTCAGAAATTTTTCTCTTCTTGTGTTAGAAGTGGATTCAGGCCTGTAAATAGATGCATTCTTTACAGCATTAGCAGTTTGTTTCAATTTTAATCAACCACATGATGCTATCCCAATATCATTTAACCTGTAATTGTCTTTTGTCCAGGAGCCCGAATATTAGCATTGCTAATTAGAACTCACTAACATGGTACTCAGGGAGGGGGGTTTTGTCCCCTGAATGCTGCCAAGTGGTTAAATTATAATATATTCAGTTATTTGGAAGTCTGCAGTGTAAGTACTCTCCCTAGTTATAAAATTACTATTCTGGGAACTAACCATCCAGTTAGTACAATTACTTATTTCCAGTAACAGCAGGTCCAACCTGGTTCAAAGGTAAAATACCTGGTGATGTGTAATGGCATAGTCTATATGGAAGTTCCTCTCTGAGAACAACTATGATCACCTTGAAGCAAGTATATTAAAAATCCTTGAAGATTTGTACTGTACATGGTGTTGCTAGAGATGCTCCTTTTCTCAAATTCTAGTATTTTATTTGAGAAAAAAAAATAATATGCTTTTTTCTTCACAAATAGATTGTGGCAATGTGTAGGGCAAAGCCAGCTGACACTGAACTCAAAAATGCCTGACTTCGCAGAGCAGAAGGGAAATCCAGGAAGAACATGTGCTGTGCATGGTAATCTGGAAGTGTGTGCATAAGCAAATGTTCTGGTACCGTGGACATTTTAGATCTGAAATATATGGGCAGCCTTTAGATCAAAGGGTTCCTAAGTGTTTTATTATGCCGATCTATCTAATAATATTGAGCAAACTCCAAAGTACCAGTATCGGGTAAAAATTCACTTACACACCTCTGATATGGAGCAATTGCAGGAATCAATCATAGTTACTCTCTAACAGCATGCAACAAACTGATTTCAGTTTTGTGGCAGGAAGATTAGGAGCTCTTACACATGAAATGACAGGAGAAAGTCTTGCAGCTGATATCATTGCCACAGTTTTATGTGTATGTACCTCAGTCTTTCCAGAGGAGCAGAGGAGACTGAATGTGAAGCTGGGGGCAAGGTCCTGAGCCCTGCTTGGGTCTGGGGATCGCCCTGGGGGTTCTCATGGAGTGGAAGGTGGGGAGGGTGCACAAGCACAAGGAGAGCGGTAGCAACTGAGATTTCCTTGAAGGTACACAGAGCAGATGAAGGGTGACTGGGGGAAAGGACTGCGGACACAGACCTTCACTGGTGGGTGGGTGGGTTTGGGAAAGGGGTGAAGGAGTGTGAGCGTTTGCAAGGCCTCTTCGCCCGTGTTGTCTGGTTTTGCACAGGTATCTATGCAGGCAACAGTGGGGACTTCAGCACCTCTACCAGGCTTCTGTGAGTTCCAGCTACTCTGAAATATCTGGCCCTGAGTGTGTACAGAGTGCCAATTGTTGTACAGGCTGGGAAGTGGTGCTGGTGGTACCAAGTGGAGCTGGCCCAGAAATGGCACTTTGGGGTTAACCACTATCAGCCAAATTAACACACAAGGTGGTGCAGCAGGTGGCTGTAGGCTTGTCACAGAGTGTGATTGAGGAGCATCAGGAAGGGTGGTTCTCAATTTTTCCTATTGCGGGGCGGGGGGGGGGGGGGGAGGGGGTAACGCGTGTG
>WBMY01012084.1:140801-152686 GCA_013397315.1 Donacobius atricapilla
GGAGTTAAGCTGTTGGAGCTAGGGTATAATAGCACTTTTTCTAGGTATGGCAGGGGTTTAGTTGGTTGGTTTTTCCTCCATACCAAGCTTTTCCAGCCTTTGAATTATTTTAGTTAGAACATGCTACTATTTTCATCTCTCATCAGTCCAAACTGTTGACCTAGTATGTCTTCTGAAATAAAATGCATTACTTGATATGGGAAAATTGGTGTCAGTTTTAAAAAATGAATTGCATGCTCACCAAACAAAGAGAGCCCTTAAGGACCAGGTCTCAGGCTCTGGATTTGCAAATCAGTGCTGACTCAGGTAATTGAGTTTTTGGCAAGATAGTCAGCACCCCACAATGTCACATTGAGACCCAAAATATATAAAAGCATCTGTTTGCAACAATCATGCATGTGCCCACCCATTTGTTTACAGAACTATCCTAAATAAAAGGTCAAAACTTCACTGTAGTTTAGCTACAAGATTCTGAAAATAAAGAACAAGCAGCACGATTTCCTTCTCAAATTCAGTGTATTATGTGTTAATTGAAAACTTTCCACTCCTGTGGAGAGCAAAAAGTGAACCTAGCTAGAGGCAAGTGGTGAAGATAAAGAGTTTGAATTGTTCTGACCCTGCAAAGAGAAAATCCCAAGCACACAAATCAACTCTTCTAACAGTAAAATAAATCAGGACCTTAACATTTTCACAGTCATATCTGAGTCATGGGATTTTAATAACACCACCAGGAATGTTATTGACAATTATTTAATTATTCGAGGAAGAATATCCCCAGCCTAGGCTTTCTACCAGCTCTCTTCTCACCATTGCTGGAGGATTGCTATGAAAAAAGATGGCCTTACGCTGGCAGAACCCTGTGGAAGTCTGTGGGAGTTTGCTTTCACTGTGACTTGCAGGAAACAGTTGGTGAAAATCTAAGTCTGATGGTGAGTGCTGTCAGGCAAATGGCCAAATCCAAGAAGGAATACAGGCACCTAAACACTCACTGATCTCTGTGACAGGCTGTGGCTTACATTTCTTCAGGTGGCTTGCTCCTGCATCATCTTCTTTCTTTCAGGATTAACATATCAAAGTTCAAAAGCTTGTTTATTTTCACAAAGAATAAGGAATGTGCGTGTTTTCAAGAGCTGTGGGCAGACTGAACAGCAGTGCAGAAAGCAGAGGCCTGGGGAGGATGGATAAAAAGCTGGGGGCAAATTTAGATTACTTGACATGCAGATGGGCTGTGCTGAATGCACAGTGCCTTGGCTGTGCTGTGTGGCTGGACAGAGGGTGGCAGTGAGTCTGGGCAAGGCAGCAATGCCCCACAGCCTGCTGATGACAGCTGTGCCACTGGGGAAGCAGGGACATCCAAGGAATCAGTCCCAGAGCAAATGGGGCCAATGCTCTGGTGGCCCTGAGTGCCTTGTGCAAGCATCCTAGCTGCCCCAGGTTTCCTAGAGAAGACCAGGCATGGGAGAGCTGTATCCTCCAGTTACTTTATATTTTTGCAGAGGTCCTCAGAGGATGCTAAACCTTACAATCCTTGGGGCAAGAAAATAAAATGTGACTGAAAAATCTCCTCGTACAGAGATCTAGGAATGCATCAGGTCTAAGCATGGGCAGTCTACTGAAATGCAGCATATTGCTTTGGTTTAGGAGTTGACAGAGCCAAACTTTCATCAGTATCCACCACATATGCAGATTTCCCCAAGAATTCCATGATTTTCCCAGCCTGTGCCTTTTTAAGGTGGCATCACTGTCCTCTTAGAGTCACTGCAGCTTATTACTGAGGACACCCACACCATGCCAGCAAAATCCTCACACAGCACCTTCTTTCCTGCGCTGTTGCTTCTCTACTCTATGTGGAAGGTCTTTCAGACTAACACCCAAGTACAGAAAAACATTGCACAAGGAAGGAATGCTGCCCTGGGCAGGCACAGAGCAAAGAGGATCTGTTCCACCCCCATCAGATATCTGGAAGGTTAATCTCGGTGGTGGTGCAACCTGGGAGCTGCTCTTCCCTGAGTCCCACCTTTCACGATCCGCAGAGGACTTTGCATTGCTTTGATGCACTGTCTCCAGGGCTGGGTTAGCAATCAGCTCTCAGAGCTCACAGGAGCACAGCCCACACCACAGTCAGCAATTTTATCTCCTGACTTGACACAGACCTTCACTTCACTTGCAGCTGCCCTGCACCAATTTGGCTGTAAATGCAGCTAGGTAGGTTGAACAGAAGCTTTGCTGAAGTAAGATTAACAAGTTTAAGCCTTTATTAGCATTCAACTTCCAGAAGTGGATGTGGTCTACAGAGACACATAAATGCTTTTTTACTTTATGAGAAGGTAAAATGTTGCTTAATTCATTGTGGCAGGTCAAGATTTCTATTAGAACAGAAGGCTTGAAGAGGAGTACATGCTTTTTGGAGAGAGTGAAACAAAAAAAACGTACAAAAAACATCAAATATGTATATAGCTACTGAAAAAAAAATTTAAACATTTTAAGTGCAGTACTCAGTAGTGACAAATTATCCATCTCTTTTGTGTCTTAGGGAAAAGTATATTAAAACTGTAGGCCTTGATCAATGCTAGATGAGTCATTTAATGACAAACTGTAGTGATGAGTCCAAACCTTTTAATTCAAGTACATTTTAATCTCCTGTCCTGTTTAATTATCCAATAATGGCAACTTGGATGGAGAGTGATAGACTGTGCAGACAAAGTGTCTTAAACCCCGGATTTTATTTGTAAGCTATCAGTGAAGAGGATGCTAAATAGACTAGATCTGACCTCTCCTGAGTGCTAATGCACTCACTTAACCCACAGGAGGAGCACGCCTGGAAAGTTAAAAGTTCACTAAAACTTCAGTGAAACTGAGAAGTCATCACACTTTGAAAGGCAGAAAGAGAAATATATGACAGCTTGCATTATGACCTAGAAACTCATTCACTGCATTTTTATAACCCTTCTGCTAAAATCAGGAACATATAGCACTGCCCTGCTCCAGAAACTATAACATCCTGTCAGTTTGTATGGAAAATGCAAGTGTTCTCTCAAGTTACTGTCAGCCTTTGTTTTGTTTTGCTTTTTATCTACCTTGTTTCTCCTAGTCTTCCATGTTCTGTGTTTGCTAAAAAGATTCAAGAATGCAGTGCCAAACAACACCCTATTAACTGCTCAGCAGCTTTTATTTGAGAAGGCAGCCTCTCAAATGTACTTGTCTAGGCAGCAATAGCTACCTTCCCCCATAGTTAGGGTTGCACAATCATTTCTATTTCAAGAGTCCTTTCTTCTTTTTCTTTGTTTTGTTTTGTGTCCATTTTCCCTCCAAAGTTGCTAGTAACTTCACTAGATTTGATCATTCAGGCTGAAATTTTCCATGCTTGGTGTGTACCTCAGGCCTCTTTCCCTTAATTTAAAACAAAACAGCTTCATTATCATCCATTTCTGAGAACAAGATGATGTAAAATGTGTGCACTTCCCACATCAGAAATCTTACTGTAAATTGAAGCACGCTGGTGCAGTCACTCCTTTGCCTTCTTTGGAGGTCACTGCAAAGCTGCCCTGCTTCTTACAAGAGCCTTTGTCATTACTGTGGTATTTCTGGAAATTTGAAAAAGTGCAGGACTGAAACATTTTGGCTCTGCCTGCTTAGAAAGAACCTAGAGTTTGCAAACTAAATTCTGTAAAAATGTGCCAGCCTTTCACGTGGAAACCAGCACAGTCTGAAGTGTCACAGCAGTGGCACAGCACCTGCCTGGCCTCAGGCAAAAAGCACAGGCATCAGAGAGAAGAGGGTCAGCCACAGGCAGAGGATTTTCCTCTCCAAGTCCATAAGTAAAATCTGGGTTTATTGTTCATATTCAGCACATAATTTACTCTATTTTCTTCTTAGGGAAAGTCTACGGACATGAGTTTTCCACCAGGAGTAGTTTCTCTGTAATCTCAGGTGGGAAAGGGCTGATGAAGAGTTAATATTCCAGCTACATCAGATAGCCCTTGAGAGCACTAAGATGAAATTTTGATGTTGTCATTGTTTAGTTTCCTTTTAATACCTCAGAAGCATTGTGTACTTTGCACACCACCATTAACACTGCAGCCATTCAGAAGTCTGATCTGTCATAGCAACTATATTCACCTCCCCTTTATGGCATGACAGTGGTGTGGAGAATATAGAGAAATAATTCAGAAATTATGATGTCAGTGTGACCAACTGGAGAGCCACATCCATCTCCGGATTCCACTCATTAAACTGTTTCCTCTGGAACTTATGACTTTTCCTTAATAAGCTTCAAAGTATTACCATTTTCTTTATGTCAGGCTTCTTCCTCTCATCCCCTCTCCCTCTAGCTTATGTCAATGAAAATATTACCACACAGTGAGAGCTGTGTAGTAGAGAGAAAGAGCATATATGTGGCTAAAAGCAAGCATTATGGCAAGATACCAAACCTCTCATCATAATAATTAAGTGTCAAAAAAGAGAAGGAAAAAATGCATTATTTTGAGATGCATAGGCTGTTTTAGTTACCTTTTTTTTCTTCTTCTGACAGAAGCAGTAGGAGCAGGTCTGTGATTCTGCCACAAGCCTGGAGCAGCTGGGGACAGGTCTACTGCAAGCACGGACAGCACAGGGCTGCCTGGAGCAGCAGTGCTGGGGGCTGAAAGGTGCTGATTGCCACAGGACCTGCGTGGCCAGCACAAAACTCAGGGTACTGCTGGAGCTGTTGCTGTTGCAGAAGGAGTCAGGCTCCTTCCCCAGCACTGTGGACCCTGGTGAATGAGGACAGGGTCTCAGTACATCTGGTTCCCATTCTCCGGTTTCCTCCTCCCATCCTTCTGAACTGAAACCTGCCTCCCTTCTCAGAGCAGCAATGGTAACTTTGCCTGTGCAGCTCAGTTAATCTGTTCAGTAGGGCAAGATGGGGTTACTGCTGAATACATTCCGGGATAAGATTCTTGGAAAAAACTTCGCTTATTTAAAAATATTTAAGAGTGTTTCCTCTAAAATGCAGGACTCTGAGTTCTAGGAACAAACTAAGAATGACTGAGGATTTGCCACTCATAAGTTAGGTGGTCATATCAACCTCAAGCTGCCTCACACAATCACATATGCTCTTCAGTTTGCTCCCTAACACACTTATGTGAAAAGGTATGACAAATGCAGAGACAAGTGATGTCAAAAAATAGTAAACATATAACCTTTTTATAAGTATATCAACAAAACCAGAGAGAGAGTATTTCATATTTTCTGGTCAAGTTTGCTCTTGGGATAAATATTAGAAGATGGATAATCCCAGCCGCCTTAAATCTGACTTTTGTGGTGGGCTACATTAGGAGTGATCATCCACAAAAAATCCCAACAGAGATCTTCACTTGTGCACACCTTCAAAAAATTTGCAGTGGGGTCATAAAACAGAAATGTTTGTGTTTGAGAAAGTTGCAGAGCTAAAGTGGCTGTTATACAGAATCTCTGATACCTTTTAGATGTTGCTTAACTTTTAGTACTAATGACTTTCAAGGGGTTTAGTTATCTTAAACTGATCTAAAGGCTTAGACTATTTAAAGCAATTTAACTTACAGTTGAGCCTGAGGGATCCCAGTTAAAGCTCTGTATGGTCAGGACATGTCAAGACATACAGTTCAGCTCTGATGATTGTTCAACATGTTGAAGCAGTCATACTTTTCAGGCTTTTTTTTCCCCTGATTTTTTTTTTTTTTAATAGAGGACTATCACACATAAACATAGAGGTTTTTTGGCACTGACGTTCAGGAAAAATATTAATTTCCTCAGAAATTAAGTATTAACTCTGGAACTAAAAGGTGAAAATCTGAAGTGATATTTCAGTGCTTTTTGGCATGTTACTTATTTTGGGGTTTTCACAGCTGTCTTAGGATTGCTCTCTAGGAATAGATCATTGAAACAGATCCTAGCTCTGAAGTAGTGCTTCTCATCTGCTCATTGAAGTGACTGTTTGCATTGCCCTCCCCAACTTGAAGAAGGGCAGCTGACAAAGTTTCAGAGGTTTGCAACAACTACTTCCTTTTTTCTGTGACTTAGTAAGAAGATACCAGTTCCTCTCTCCCCTTGGGGAGGGAACTCACTGTTCCCATGCAACAAGGCTGAACCCCAAAGACCCAGCAGGCCAGTCTGCCTGGAAGCATTCAGGTAGGAGGCAAAGGCAGATGACCATGTATTGCATCCAGAAGTGACCCAGGGCAGGGAGAACGGGTAGGGCAGTAAAGACCTGAACTGGACACGGATCATGGAGGGTCCCAAAGCTGGTGACAGTAAGCAGAGATGTGGCTGTGTGTTGGAGAATGTTAGCTTTGCTAATCACTATCTGCATAGCCTAGCTTTTTCCAGCACATAATGGTTCTTATTATATTGCATTAAATTCATATCATACTATATAGGGTTGTGCTGAAAGGCTTTCTGGAACTCAAGCTACAGAGGAGGGGCACAGCCCTGTGTTTCTTGTCTAGTATTGAAGGGGTCCAAGCCAGATGATTGGTTTCATCCTCCTATCACAACTCCTCACTCCTTCCAAGAGTTTATTTACTCTTTGGCAGTGTCCTCCTCCAAGGAGAGAGGGCTCTGCCATTGATTCAGTTGGAAATGTAAGAATGGACCTTGCTGAGTGAATATTTCTGTCTGGAAGATGCTTAACATGCTTGGCACACTGCTAGGAATATTTCATTAGCAATAACAGTAGTACTGCCTCTCTAGTAAAGGTCTTTACAAACACAAGAGAGAGAGGACTAAAACACTACAGCAGTACTCTCACCTGGGGCAGTTACAGAAAAATCCCTTTTGCTACTGCCACCAGCTCTAACTGTGAAAAGAAAGGGTCTGTTTGCGTTTCTGCTGATGTTGATGTGTTCCCAATTTTTTATATAATTTTTATATAATACCACAGAAACCCTAAAGATGATAAGAAATACAGATGAACAGCAAGAAATAAGAATGTGCCAGTGTGTTCCTACAGCTTCTAATTATGTTTTTAGAGTATATTGGGCACAGACACATTAGTCACAGACACAGATGATGTGGGCTTTGGGCTCTGCTTCACCTCTGTCACTTTAGGATGAGATTCAGACCATTCCCCTCTTCTCCTTTCACCTGTCATTCCAAGTCCTTTGGCACCATCACCACTTAACTACTTTATATTACAAATACCTAACCAACTGCCTTGTGAGGAAAGACACTGTTATTTATATTAGAGACTGCACTCATGGGGCTCATTAGAAACTGTATGACAAGAGGATTAAGTAGACTATCCAAGAACACATTGAACATTTCAGGAAGTCAGAGAGTTAAACCTGCTTTTCCTAAGATCCAGACCTGTAAGCCATTGGACTTTAGCAGAGGAGGCCACTCTCCTAAGTTTGTCGACAAACCTACTTAAAATATCCAGGATAAAAACACATGCAGAAATTGGACCCTCTGCACTAGATCCGAATTCAGAAAAAAAATCCAAAATATTAACTCTTTTGATCTCAAATGTTAATTGTTCTGTATAGCCTCCCTTTATTGTCAAGAGCTCTGGATTGCATATCTAGGTTTACTCAGTCAATTCTGGGAAAAAAAGCAGGAGCAATCTGACTGCATCAAACAGTTTTGCAAGAAATCACAGAACAGCTTACTAAAAGGACAGGGAACAGATAAACTACATATTTGTAGCCTGGCTTGAACTTTCATAAAGAGCTAATGTGTAAGAGAGATCAGAAATTTAAACCACCCTGTTCTGCTGGTTCCTAATTGTCCCCACAATATCCCTAATCATGGGAAGTCATGTAGAAACAAACAAAGGCACACATAAAACTGTACCTGGAATTGCAGAACAGAAATGAAAAGCACACTCTCCAGAGAAA
Source organism: Donacobius atricapilla (assembly GCA_013397315.1). Lineage (NCBI taxonomy): Eukaryota > Metazoa > Chordata > Aves > Passeriformes > Mimidae > Donacobius > Donacobius atricapilla. The sequence continues at coordinate 148,655 of WBMY01012084.1, forward strand.
CCAGAGAAAAATACCTGTGCAATTACTGTGAAACTTGAAAATGTAAAGCTCAGGAATGGTTTTATTGCTGTGATTTGAGACAATAGAGATTCAGTAAATAAAGGGTTTCCATCAAAATATGAATGAGGAAGAGCACTGTCAAAGAAAAACATACCAGAACCATACCAGAACCTAAAAAAATACTGTGACATCAGCCTGTCTTTATGAAGCTGTGAAGGCAGTGATAAGCTCAACATAGTGCCTGGGCTTTACTTTCTTTCAACAAGAGCCTGGAAAAAGCGTCCAATCAAAGGTGCTGGTGCAAGGTTGGTGGTCTCCCAAACTATTTCTCTTGCCACCAAGAGAAAAGATGGAGAAAAAGAATCAATTTAAGGGCCTGGAATGAAAAAAGTAAGGGAAGACAAAACTAGGTCTGGAGGTCAGGGGGAGATGCAAGGATTTATCCCAGTGCTGGAAGAAATTCTTGTGGACATGAATATATATTATTCACCCTTGGGATGAAAGGGTGGATGCTGTAATAATTCTCCAAGGCAAAGAAAGTGATCTCAGCATCAAAAGAGTTTTCTAATTGAAACTTGAACTAAGAAAAGACAAAAGTGCAGGCTTGTTCTTAGCTTGTCCTCAGGAGGAGATTGAAAAGGTGACTAAAGTTCTTTTTTAAGGGTTATTCCTGTTTAAAGAATGAAAGAGGCTTGAAGCAATTTGCTAAATATAAATATAGAAGACTTATAGGTCAGGAGGGTACTTTTTGTCCATGTCTACATCTGAAACTAGATGACCTCTCTGGTTGAATTTCTGCTTCTCATTTCCAAGGACAGGATGATACCCCTCATCTCTTGAAACTGAACAAAAGGTGAACATTTTCCAGTGTAGTGAGCTGTATTCTGCCCTCAGAGCTATTGAACTTGCAGTCAATTTAAATCTAATGTGAAAATTGAAAAAGAGAGACCAGCTGTGATTTTCATGAAGCTAATCTCCTTTCTAACAAGGATACTCAATAATTCTCAAAATAGACCTTAAATTCCTTTACTTCTCTCCCTACAGACATCAGGCAGGACTTCTCTCTGAGCCTTGTGGATGAATTTTGGAGGCATATCCTCTGCTATTAGCAGATACATGTCACCAGGTTAATGGGGATGTAGGGAGAAGAGAGAACAATCTAACAGAGACCTGAGTGCCAGGGACTAGTCCCACAGGGAGCTGTGGAAGATCTACACAACAAATCACATCAAAAGAAGCAAAAGCTTATGTTTACCTCCCACTCAATTTAATGCTCTCAGCTACAGAGAAACAAAGCAGAAGAGAAATCAGGAATAAAATCCAGTCATCCACGTGCTATCAATTCACCTGCTCTTGGGTGCACAGATTGATACAGATGTGAGATACTGCTGCATTGCCTCAGAGGGACAAGTATTGCTGGCAGAAGCTTTGTGCCAGCTAAATAGATAAGTGAGGCTAAAATGGACTATAGGTTTTTTCTTCAGGAATTCCATTTTATGGAAGATTACCAATTGCATTTATTGACCACTTCTATTGAGTGAGGAAGAACTCTGAAAAAAATTATTCCTTTTATATTGCAAGTCTAAACTTGGAAGACAGAGAGAGTCAGAGCTTGTGATTTCTAAGAGCTGGTCCCAGTAAGTTGGCCTAGCACTTCATCATGCCATGGAGACCTGCAGTGTGATACTGTGCTGAGAGTATTGGGGAGAAATGCATCCAGGGAAAATAGCAGTTGTGCATTCAGTGCAGGATCCAGCTTGTGGGCAGGACACCAGGTGCAGAGATCCATATGGAATGAGGACAGTCAGGATCAGCATGTTTGTTTATTCCATCCATGACTGTATGAGATGGTAAGTCCAATTCTAGGACCAGGGCGAATGCACCATGGCTGCATGATGCTCAGTGCTGAAATGGTACATACTTACTCTGCTGTGTCAAATGCTTTTTAGAGAAGCAAAGGGACACTCTGTTCTGGCAGATTGTATATCACGCACAGTCTGTCTGCGCTTCACTGACTTCATGATGAGTCAAGTGTGGTCTGTCCTTCCACAGCTGGTGTAAGTCCTCTCTATGAATTTAATGGTTCCTAACAGTGTTAAATCCTGTGAGCTTTGGCTGAAAAGATTACTAAAATGTGATTGTATGCTTGCATTTGATCCAGATGAGAACTGTTCTGCCATGACCCAGTAGTGTGCAGGCCACGTATCAATGGTTGCAGCGTCAGTGTTCATGTTCATCCCTTGCCTGTGCAGAATATGGTGTGGGTTCCTCAGACAAAAGAGTTTGTGATCCTGTAGTTGGAGATCATATTGCAGTGCCTTATCACCAGCAGGGGACAAAGGTTTCATAGACAGTTTTAATCCTGGCATTTCCTATCCATGAGCGGCTGATTTTGTCCCTTTGGTGATGTTCTTTTTGTGTGTCATATGATCATAAGTCTACACTTGTGAGCATTTTCCTTGCAATATTTGGATATTTTGTCTATAATTCTTCAACAGTGTGCTTTTGTGTCTTCTTTTGTAGAACTTTTGCTACTACTCAGTTTATAATCTTTAGCAATCAATTCTGCTATGAAACAAAGCAGTCTAAGACATGATTGCTTAAGCATCTACAATAATGAGACTAAATGTTTTGGCATTGAGGAGCTGCTGTAAACAGAGCTTCTTTTGTGATGGGTTCCTACTGGAAGTTATTGAAATCTCCTATCAGTATTTTTTGTTAAGTTTTAAAACATACTGCTTCCTTTATTACCTACATCTCATGCGATTCTCTCTGTCAGTCAACAAATTAATAACACAGCTGTGTTAGAAGCCAGTTTTGCATGTGAACTTGAGGGTGACTTTCACCAGAATGCAATTCAGCCACATGCTGCACCAGGTGCCAGGTGTTGGGGCCAACCTGGGACAAACACTGAGCTGGTTTGTTACACAGCTCTTGGAAGTGAGGCTGCTTTTGTGCCTCTGCCAGGAAAGAACAAGCAGCCTTCCGTGCTGTTAGACTGCTCACCAGGTCTCTAAGCAGGGGCTTCTGGTGGCTGTCATCCCATTATGAGCTACAGCAGATAACCTTGCTTTTTAAATGGGAGCTTGTCCTTGGCAGGATCAAAAGCAAAAAAAATACTGCAAATGGAGCACACTTCTAAATAAATGCAGCACCTCTCTAGAGCAGTGTCAGGTTTTTCAGCAACTTAGCAGAAGTGAATTTAGCTGCTCTAAGAGATACAGATACTGAGATAAAATCACAGAATGGTGTGGTTGTAAGGGACCTTAAAGATCATCAAGTTCCAACCCCTTTGCCATGGGCAGGGACATCCTCCACTAGGTCAAAGCTCCATCCAACCTACCCTTGGATACTTGCGGGGATGGGGCAGCCACAGCTTCTCTGGGCAACCTCTTCCAGTGTTTTATCACCCTCACAGTAAAGAATTTCTTCCTAAGACCTAATCTAAACCTACTCTCTATCAGCTTAATGCCATTCCCTCTTTTCTTATCACTACATGCCTTTGTAAAATGTCTCTCTCCAGCTCTATTGTAGGTTCCCTTCAGGTACTGGCAGGGGCTCTAAGGGCTCTGTAATGGGTTAAAGTTCGTAACTGGGCCGAAACAACAAAAATGTAGTGGTTTCACATTTGCTGAATTTGTTTTGTTAAATGTAGTGTCTATAGTGGTCTATCTTTCTACTATGGTATAGGCTTAGAAGAAAGGTAAAACAGGCTTAACTTATAGATAGAAACAGTTAGATTTATTAACACATACTAAAGGGTAAACAAAAAAACCCCATGAAACCTTTTTAAAAGCCCTCCCCTCCCCCGAACAATGTAAAGAGACAGAAAATCAGAACTCTAAGTCAGTACCACTTATAAAATAGTCTTTCATTCAGTCTTTGGAAGAGACAAGTCCCTCCTGATTTTGTTCTGGTAACTTTCCACAAGAGACACAGTCTCTTTGTGGCTTCCAGCTCCCACAAAAGCAGCCTGCCCAACAATCTGCATTTGTGAGCCTCCCAAAACGTAGCCTTTCCCATGACTACATA